>AWWV01007119.1:0-41162 GCA_001974805.1 Corchorus capsularis
ACAAGGATCCACCCCCTGGGTGTGAAACCTAGTTCACCATGAAGGAGGGCTCGAACCAAGCTAATATTTTTACCATGGTCTTTGGCTGATATAAGAACCCTACTGGTGAAGTTTGGGCTCAATCCGAGCTCATTTGCAACTTTTGCATTCTTTTCAGTTAAGGACAAGTGGCTTTGTCACCCCGGTTTAGCCAGGGTTCTTAATTAAAAGATATTTTTATGAACCGAAGAGCTAAATATGGCTAAGTAAGAGGGAATTTTGTGGCCATGGTCCTAGGGTTCCAAGACCTAAGTCAAAGAGCCACATCTTAGCCAATCAAGAGGGTTCAACCCATCGGAAGTATCAGAAAACTTGTTGTGTGATACATCAGAGGGAAGAATTTTCGCCTGACACATCAGAGGGAGACGTCATAGCCTCTTCTCCACCCTCCTCTCACCTGTTGGATGCAATCAGAAGGAGAAAGAAGCTTCACTGCACCTTCTTGGAGATGTCACCTGATCAATCAGATGAAATTGCCTTCCTCAGCAAGTAAAGCCCAGCAAATTTCAAGTCCATGCCACCCCTTATATAAAGGAATCAGTTCCAGAGCTCCAGGCAGATATCACTCATCTCACAAACTTGCTCCGCGCAAAAAACCAAGCTCCGTGCTTATTTGCTCTCAAGCTCCGCGCCTTTTTCTCTTGTTTATCACGAGTTCTTACTCGTTTTTCAACATTTTCTGGTTTTAATCCTTGTCTGCGGACAAAAGATCACTCCAGAAGTGTTATTTCTCTTTTCAATCTTGTCTCCGGACGTTAAAGCACTGTACTCTTGTTTCTCTCTCAGCAATAAAAATCAAATTCCCTTTTTCTTTCAAATCTCAATCAAATAACAGCTCTTGCAGCGCAAAGTTTGGAAGTCTTGTTCTTGTGGATCCAATGATTTAAATGCTCCCGGTGTAATTTTGATTCAGTCCCCACAAATCGCTCTGATCTTTTAATCCGCTGCTCCGCGCACCCGATCTAGTTTTTCAACCTCTTTGTCAATTTCAGCAAATTGACTGACGCCCTATGCTGTCATTAAGAATTTTCCGCAAAAATTCTATCAAGAGATTTTTTGCGCAACATGTTCAAATTATTAAAATAAATGAATAATTTTGAGTAAATTACCAAAGAATATTATGTTATTTTAAGATTTTATTTTAAAGGTTGTAATTCAAATTGTGGGTAAAAATATAATAGATAATGGTTATATGTAAAACATACCAAAAAAGAAGAAAAAAAGAAGGAAAAGAGAAGAGCCATCTTATAGCGAGATATATATATATATATATATATATATATGAAAAATTAAACTATATAAATAAATTACTATATATATATATATATATATATATGATTATACGTGTGAATTGATGCCAACATAAAAAAAATTATGCAAAGTTTCTAAAAGAAATGTAAACATGATCTTTTAATTGATCCACCTGTATGTTGAAAAGTTTTAATTAGTGCCAATAATTAAACAAAATAGTATATAAAGAGATGATTACGACCAATTAATATTAAACCAGGAAGCCGAATCAACATTTCTAATCTACTAGTATATGTTCAAATCTCTTTGTTTTGTGCCAAAAAAAAATCTACTAGTATATATGTTTTGTGAGAAAGACAATGATACTGATATCAGCAACGCGCAAACAATTGGATAATTTATTTTGAGCCTGATTCGTGAGGAATGAAAATAAACATTACTATTAATTTTTTTAAAAGAAAACATTACTATTAAATTATTAATTAATACTATTGTGGGAAAAGCTATGACTTTCGAAACAAATTTGAAACATGTATCAAACATTGCATTATATATTCAAGATTGGTATTCCTTTCTTGTGGCCAAAAAAAAAAATCAAGATTATTGGTATATATTCAATATTAATTATTGAATAGGAATAGAATTGAAGGTTTTTTTTATTAATATTTATAAGTTAAGTTTATTCGAGTCGGGTCAATCTATTATGTGATAAAGTTCTCCCAAATACATTAATAAGACTTAAATTCGAGACATTACTTAAAGGGAACAAGTGCCGAACCACTTCTTACTAAAGGTTGAACTGATCTAGATAAAATTTCCTTTATGTGTTCAATTTAACAATATCTTTATGTTTAAAAAAAAGTGAGGAATTCAAACCTGTGGCTCAAACTTAATTTTCATGTAAAGAAGATACATGTATAACCTGGATCGTGTTGTAGTTAAGTCCATTAAATTCCGACAACTTCAATACACATAAAAAAATCATCAATGAATTAAAAAAAAAGGGTTGGAAAATTTTAATAACAAGAAAAAACGGGGGTTAATATGCGCTTACATTGTAGACATTTTTTTTTTAAATTTAGACATGGATTTACACCTGAATAGACCCGTTGAAACTTGAATCTACACTTACTAATTAACATGTTATCTATACTAATTATCTTCTATACTAATTATAGTGTGAAGTTATGAGTTTGTCAGTTAACAAAATACTTAAATACCAAAAATTAAAAATACCAATATGAAAGAAAATTACCAATTAAAGGGTAAAAATGTATTTTGAAACTTTTTTAAAATAAAAACTACCCATTTGAAAAGAAAACCACCCCAAACTTAATCAATTATAGAAGAAACTTATAGATATATCTTGATTTGTGTACTGTACTTCTGTTTAACCCTTTTCTTATTGAATAAATATATTTTGCCTTTCAAAAAAAAATTATAGAAGAAACTACCACTAACTTTTTAAGGAAAAACTACCAACTATTTATTATCTATAGATTTAATTTTAAAAAAAGATACATGTGAAAGTGTTTATTTCAAAATTCATAAAAAAAATTGTATTTTGTACAAATATAATTGCATTCACGGAGTGAATGTGTCAGAGTCTAGTATATATAAGTATTTAACACATATGATAAAGAGACAAAAATACAGTAATTATCTCTATCCTAAAAAAGGTAGAATAAGACTTTTAGTAATTTTGGTGAGGTACACAATATATATAGTATATATAGTGTATATATATATATATATATATATATATATAATATACTCCTATTTATTATTATTATCAAGATAAAGTTGAAAGTTGAAATAAGAAATTTGGTGTAAAGTGATGAATTGATCTCCTAAATTGTCATATGCTTATTCCAATTCTGGCTGATTCTACAAATATAGTACTACAACTTTTCTAGGCACCATATAACGTACGTGTCTGCGCCTCCTCTTATTAAATTATGCATAAAACTCAAATTAAAGACAACATATATGAGATTGAAGAATAATTAAGAATAAAAATATAGCATCTGATACAATTAATCAAAATAAGTTGGCAAAAAGAATATATATATATATATATACATTTAAGTTGACAAATTAATTTTTCTTATTTAACTCACTCATAGTAAGTAATCTTTGTCAGCTTGAGCTTGTTCTTTTTATTTTGTTACTACTTGAAGTTGACAGAACTTTATTCATTGGAACTAAAAAATCAATACTCTTATTAATTTCAACAATTATTATGCATTTCGTATGATTGCGATTAGTGAAAATTTTCCCCTAATCTCATCATATTTTGTTTGCTAAAAAATTTGGATAGTGATTTAGGATCACGGTTTAAGGGATTGAGCAGATTACCATATAAAGAGATGACACAATTTAATAACTTACTTTTTTTTTCCCAATCTATTATAGCAAACACGATAATTTGAGATTACTGGTGATATAATTTGTAAGTACTAAAAAAGTCATAAAAAAGAAAAAAGAAAGAATCTTGGAATATTCGCTTATAAAATTCAATATATATCTATACTAATTATAAAGCCAAAACCTGAGTTTGTCTCACATTCGGAGACAAACTCAATTTTTAAAAAATTCAAAATAAATAAAAAAACTACCCATCATAAATAAAAACTACCAATCATAGGATAAATATAATATTTAAATTTATTCATATCATTAAAAAAACCTATCTATTAAAAAAATGTCACAAACTGTGTCTTATATATATATATATATATATTAATATTAATAAGGGTTACGCAAACAGCATTTGCTATTATTTCTTCCAAAACAAGGAAGAGACGATGTTATAATTCAATTAGAAAACCAGAAGGAATATTATTTTGAGAAAATACGCATAAGTTTTTGGCAAATTATACAATACACCGTCAGTGGAGTTTAGCAGACTACATAAGCGGGTCCTGAAGGGTGACATGTGTCCCTTAAGGACTAGATTGAAACATTTAAAACTTAATTAATTAAAAAAACGGACATGTGTCAACTCCATAACCCGCTTGTGGAGTCCAAAATTTACACCGCCCGGTGTATCAAATAATCACCCTGAGTTTTTATACCTTTCATTTTTCTTTTTTAAAGAGTGTCATTTTCCAATACACGTGTCGAGCGGTCGCTTTCGGTCGCTGTTAAATAAGAAGACGACACTGATTGTTAACGTGTGCCGGAACACAGAGGATCACGAATGAAGCGCGTTAATTTGTAGCAGTACTAGTAATTTTACGCAAGTACAAGTATAAGGGGTTTGACCAAGGAGACAGTCAAAAGGGAGGCAGGGCTGACGTGGATAACACGTGGACAGCATTCAACAAATCATGATGGTGTCAGGTATCCATAACTACTATGAACCGTCCTCGTGAAAACTGTAGAATAAAAATTTGATGCTTTCTGAGTTTTTTTTGTTTGTTTGTTTGTTTTTTTTTCCCAGGAAATTCAATAGCGTCAGATGCTCTAGCTTGTCGGCACGTATAGGTTATGATTGCGTATGTCCTCCTCAATTATCGAATGGTATCTTTCGTTAATCATCCACCGTTAATTAAAATTAGGTTCTAGATTGATTTTTCCCCTCCTCTCAAACAGCATTCAAGATCTTTCATGTTTCAGCCAGTTCAAAAAAAAAAAAAAAGATCTTTCATGTTTCATGTTTTATGTAACCCATCACTTAGAAGTTAGAACTAAAAATGTTCGAGTTACATTTTGATAATTATTAAATTTATTTTGAGACGGGTGTCAAAATCGAACTATTTTAGTAATATGGAGTAACAATCATTTGAATTAATTAAATACTATTCGGATGCAAAATGTCGACAAATATATATACACCATAGTTACTCTCTTCACAATTTTGGTTAATTTTATGGTAAGTATTATATATATATATATATATATATATATATATACTACATATTAATTTTATACACTCTGAAAAAGACTAACTACCCCTTTCAACTTTTCAACCCATGGGAAGAGCTAATCGCCCCGTTTTTTGTCATTTAATCACTTGGTTTTTTACTTCACCGTCCTCAATTCACACTTGATATCTTCCTTTTTTTTTTGGGCCATTAAAGTAATCGGATATATATTTGGTTTATGCCCCCTGGATTATGCTCTTTGTTAATGGGTTTTAAATAATGAACATTCCTTTTGATGCTAATTAGTTTCCCATTTTTTTCTCTTGTTTATTTGGAATTTAAATATTAACGTTTCGTTTCAGTTGTCCAGTTCTACAAAAGTTTTTCAACCATTGACTGATAATTTTTTCACTCTACCATTGTATTTTTAATTTTATATAGTTGCAATATTTCATTTGTACCCTAAATTCCAAGGAAATTTCTTGAGAGATCTACTTTTTCCAATAGTTATATCACATTTGTAACTCATATTAATAATTACTAATTGAATTCATGATACCATAGATTAGTTTAAAATTTTTACGACTTCCTGAGAAATGCATAATGGTAACATTATTATTCTCTATAGTTTTGTCATATTACAAATATATGCACTGTAGGATTATTAATTTGGTTCAAGACAATTAACTACTATTAGTAAAGATTTCCAATGTGATTTTACAAAAAAGAAAAAAAAAGTTTTTAATGTGATGCAAAGACTAAAAGACTTTTTGATGTGTAGTGTCTCTTTTGATCTTTAGATTTAGAGAGTTTTTTTTTTTTTGCCAAAAGATTTAGAGAGTTGAAAGTGTTTACTTTTTTTTTTCTTTTGAAAAGCGAAAGTGTTTACTCAATTGAAGAATATCAAGTCCATTAAGTTTTTTTAATGCTCAATAGTCTATCAATATTTCAATATTGAAGGGGTTAAATTTAGTATTTATAAATTATTTTTTCAAACCTGAGAAACCTAAAAATACACTTGCCCTCAGTGCCTCCTCGACCATGTATCCGTCATGATTATAATAAATTGATTGTAATGAAAAGACTCCGCAGCGCTAGCGCGGAGTAACCCTCTTATAATTGATTAATTGCATAATTAATTTTTCATGCTTTGCACGTATAATTACATTTTCTTTCAAAAGAAAAAAATAATAATTATGCTTTGCATGTATAATTATATTTGCACGTATACTTAATTTTTTTTCCTTTCATTTGAACAAAAAAAGATCATATTTTCTTTCAACTTTTGTACAAAGATGCTACCTACCGAAGTTCAAGTTGATTCGATTTCTAAATATGTATCTTTTTTAAAATTCTTTTCTTTTTGTTTTTAGTATTGATATCATATGGTATAATTATTAAAAATATGTATAATAGCTAGTTGTTCCATTATTTCTATCACTAATTAGCGTCACCAAACTTTAATTGGACTTTTTTTTGCCATAAACTTTAATTGGACATTTAGGCATGTACGTTATTCAATTTATTGATGAGTAAGTTCCAAGTCTTCTATTTTTTTTTAGAAATAAACTTTTTTTATTAATAAGATTGGGATTACAAACGTATAGGAAGACCCGTACATCGCTACATGATTAGCTGCATTATCGAAACGTTAATCTATGAGCTAACAAACCCCTTTCCCCACAATTACAATTAAAATCTCATAACACTTGACTCTTGAATCTAGAAACTAGAAACTATACCTATCTACAAACCAAATAAACAAATTAATAAAAAATTAAACTCACATTTTGTGAGAGTTGAATCCAATATCTCATGGTCCATGTATGCTAGAACTAAGAGTCCAATACTCCACCACCAGGCCATATGTCCGATGGTCCAAGTCTTTTACTTGAAACAACATATATATGATTAGATAAAATGATTTAACATATATAATTAAGGTAAATTAAAACTATATAATTATGCAAATACATAATTGGATTTCTTTCTATTTTTTTTTTTTTACATAATGGGATTTGAATATTACTAGCATTATAATTAATGCTAGTGAAAATTATATAGCTTATGATTTCTTTAATGCTAGTGAAAATTAAAATAAAAAAGAAAATAGAATATATTATTTAAGGAGTTCATCATGATTTATTTGGTACATTAGCTATATATGACAAGTACGCCATGAATTGTCGTGGGAGCACACGAACCACTAGTCATGCATGTTTCTTTAATAAAATTCTTCTTTAATTCACTAGCTAGGGTTTTGTTGTTACCTTAATTAAGAATAAGATAATACCCAAAAAAGGCTGGATTGTGTTGAATATAGTTTATATCTCCAATTATCAAGGATACATGTATATATTAATTATATAATATATATATATACATATACACACATATATATATAATATAATTTGTACTTCAAGATTCATGTTTTAAAATATAATTTCCTCTAAAGAAAATATTTGAGAGACTGATGACTGATGAGAGTCAAACCTAACACATATGGCAGAAGTTTAAAGATTTTGTCTCTTCATTTATGTACAATTGCATTATCTAAAAAAAAAACCCATAAATGGTACAATGGTGGAGAGTGGAGAGATACCGTAAAAATTTATGTTCTCTATAGAATCAGATAATGGGATTAGTTAGTGTTTCCTTTTAAAAAATATAAAAAGAAAAATGAGATAAGCAATCAGCATGTCAGCTTATTATTTGCTTACATTTGAGATATGAATTATGATCATATATGTCACTTGCAGTCCATATATAATAATATTACTCATTATTATTGATACCTCTTAATATATGGCATAAAGAGTAGTAACAAACTTTTTCTGCAATCGACAGCTCAAATGTATATCTATACATGTGGTATTTGTGTATATATTTTATGGTTACTGATAAATTAAAAGTTTTTTTATATTTGGATTCCATTGATGACCCTTTGCTAATTTAATCTCAAATGCATCAAATTTGCAAGTTACACATACACACCCTATCAAAATTTTATCAAGAAAAGAAAACAATAAACCCAAAAATTGAAGGGAGGTATGAGGACTTTACTAATTTAATATGTTAAATAGTTATTTGAGTTTGTTAGAATTTGATTTTGGTCACCAAAACTAAAATTAAAAGTCGAAGACCGTAATAAGGAATTACTTACTTAATACTTGATGGGTCTGTTTTATACGAAATTCAGAGTTTTCTTTCAGGTTATTTTTATTTACATTTATGATCAGTGAGTGTCATTTGTTGATAAAGCAAATCGAATCCGTATATACATTAGTAGATTAAGAAATTTTGAGAGATGTTCAATAATTTGTACTCCCTCCGTTCCTTTATTATAAGTCCTAAATAACTAAAATCTTCAACCAAAACAAATAGTTAAAAGTAGACATGTCCATGGGTTGGGTCAGACTGGATTCGGACTGGATTTTTACTATATAATAAATGAAATCTTGCATGCCCAGGTCCGACCCGGCCTGACATTCGGGCTTGGTCATTTGACCAAAATCCGTTCATATTTATATTCTCATATCCAAGACCCGTACAAATCCACCCGTTTCAATTTTTTTTATTTTTTATTAAATAATAAAAAATTTTAATTACATACTAAACTTTTTTAAAAAATCAACATGGTAACCATATTTTTTTAAAAATGTTTTATATAGTATAATATATATTCATATATATTTAGAAATAATAAAGATATATGTATATATATAGTAATACGGGCTAGGTCGGGTTTGGGCTTTTTGACAGAAAACCAACGCCCGACCTGTTTACAAAATAGGCTTCTTCTTTTGTAGGGCCCGATCTTCGGGTCTTAAACTTTTGTCCAAATCCTCCCATTTTCTGAGAGGGCCTTCAGGTCTGGGCGGATACTTGCCCCTTTCTTCTCTATTGCCCAATGTAAGTAACTCAGCGCTTAGAGCCTCACATATCATATTCCATTGGTCACCTCAATATAGGTATTCTCGCTTCCAAGGACCTGTTCCAATGTGTCAGGTTTCGTAGGGATGGTGTATCGGACTCCACCCCGTATTAAGAGATCACCCCAAGGAAGACAGTTGAAGATAAATAACAAGACTTTCCCTTATATCGTGAGACATACCTTTCTAACTTGAGCAGGTCTAGTTAGGTGAATATCGCAATATCCCACTCCATCGCTATACTAACTTGAGCAGGTCTAGTTAAAAGTTAGTTGGTTTGTAAATTTATACATATTTTAATCTAGTTTTCCATGACACCCTTAATTAAATATTCACATATACAGTAGGGGAACCGGGGGGGGGGGGGCCTCAAGTCTTAGTTTAGGTGTATTTTTACAACTAAAGAAATTGGTAAAATCTTATTTTGGCCCCCTCTATATTTTTCTATCTTCTAATTTGACCCCTTTTATATTTACTTTGCCCCCATAATATTATTTTTATATTTTAACCCATTGATAAAACTTATATGTTAGCTCCTTTTTATATATAAATGATTCAAGTTTTCTTTAATTTCTTTTAATCTATTAGATGATTAATTAATGTTTTATTTATTGTATTTGTACTTATTACTTTATTTATAGTTTTATTACTCATTAAGTCGGTGACAGTTTAACTTGTAACATTTAATTTCTTTGTTTACATTGTTATATATTATCTTTAGCTTAACATAAATTTATATACGATAATTAGATGTTGACGGGTTAAAATCTAATGTATATATATACACCGATTGGCCCCTCCAAAGAAAATTTTCTGGTTCCGCCCCTGCACCTTTATACACATACTCATCCTCTTTCCTTAATTAAAGAAGTGTACATTTTAAAAGTAATTAATGTTTTTTTAATAATGTAAAATGACAAATAAAAAGAAATAAATGATTATGACTTATGAATAAAAACATAGGGAGTACTACACACAGGAGGTATGAGATGATGATGCACTTATTTTATAATTTTGTTTTATAATTAGTACTATATATATTTCTCTAATTTAATTACTCCCTTCGTTTCATATTGAACGACCACATTACTATTTTTGGACGTTCCAAAATAATGTCTACTTTCCTAAAATGATAAATATTTTTACAACACCACCTTTCATTTAAACATTAACTTTTAATGGGACTCACCACTTCATACTCATTTTTAAGAATATAATTGTAAAATATCCATTAAAATATCACTTTTTCTTAAACTCTGTGGCATATACAAAGTGAGCAATGGAGTACTATTTTAGATTCGTGGTCCAAATGCCAAAATATGGCAAATCCCATCATGTCTTTGACCAAAACCAAGCCCCACTCCGTAATCAAATTTTAATTATTTTCTCCAACCTCCCCTTTTGTTTGTTTGGAAGAAGAAAGAAAAGGAAAGAAATCTTTGCATGCGTGCTTGATCACACGCAAATTCATATGGATTTGGAGAGAATCACATAATTTTACTTAATAGTAAAAGGGTGGGAGATCAGTGGGGTGTCGATTTGGCCAAAGTATGCATATTTTGAGCCAATTTTATTTTAATCATTGGCCCTAAGTCATGCATTTATTCCTCTTGCCTCATGATTTGAATGTGACCAATTTTTGCCATGATTGCACTTGCCTT
The DNA here is from genome assembly GCA_001974805.1 of Corchorus capsularis. Classification (NCBI taxonomy): domain Eukaryota; kingdom Viridiplantae; phylum Streptophyta; class Magnoliopsida; order Malvales; family Malvaceae; genus Corchorus; species Corchorus capsularis. The sequence goes on from AWWV01007119.1 coordinate 10,753, forward strand.
GTTTCCTCCCCATTAGCCCACGTAAATTATTTGTTGTGAAAATGAAGTTTGTAAAATTGGATTGTTTCATAATTGTCTCCTTTCTTGTGCTTCTTCTTTTTTTTTTTTTTGCTTTCAACCTATCTTTCGTTTTGTATTTTGCTAAGTAAGAACATAAGGGAAATATGAAAATTCAAATTTAATATAAAAAGAATTTATTTCGAAGCTTGTTATAAGATTTGATAAATCTTTTGATATATTAAAAAAGTTTGTTAAAGATACATACAATCACGTTCGTAATAATGTGTCTTAATAAAAACAAATCTTTGCTAATTATATATCAATGATCATGATCTTAGTAATCATATCAACAATGATGTTTTCGTAAGTCTTTTTACAAAACACTTTAATCAATTGCATTTTTTTACTATAAAACTTTGTATTCTCTTCTTGTATTTACTTTAATCTTTTTACCCTACTCACATAAAAATTAATTAAAATGTGCATAAACAATGAGCAAAATATCAACGAGAGAATGTCAAATCATCACATCTCTTATGCTTTGTGGTGATAAAAGCAAAGAATCCAAACAAAAAAGTTTTGAATATATTACCAATGTCATTTAGCTTGGGTCAAAAAGTAGAACATGGTACTTGCAAAATGTAGATAAGCATATCTTGACATTTATGTTACAATTTGGCAACTTTTTTTTGCTACATACAATTTGGCAATTTTGAAACAAAGCTATATAGGTACAAAAAAAAAAAAGTAGATTAAAGTCTTGATCCTCAAACTTTTCATTAGAATGAGTAATGCCACGATAATGTGAATGGCATTTTTTTTTTTGTAATGGGAACGGCATTTTTTTTAAAACTTAAATTTATGAAGATTTGAGTTCTCCATATCCATTATAATCAAGAATTGAATACTCTATTAACAGACCGACTTAAATCAATAACATTTTTCTGGCATATTTTTCACATTAGTGTTACTATTACTATTTAGTAGAACTAAAGCTAGTATATGGTGAAAGGGGGGGATGGAATCACTTGATTTCCATTAAAATCCCAAATTGCAGCATCTATTTATGTTTCTTACTTGATGTGTAGCCCACTCTTTTTTCAACCTTATTTGATTCTCTCAAAGCTACAATCTTAAATTTGGGTCCACCATGGGAGCTCAGCATGTGATTGCCTAAAAGAATGTTTGACTGGTCTTGTTCCTTTCTTCAAACAGCAGAGAAAGAAAGAAAGATAGAAAGATCCATGGTTTTGCTTTCTTTTAGTACATTTTTTTAACTTCTCCCTATTTAATTTCTCCTTCTCCATCCAAATTTCCCCTTGGGTTTTTATCCCCTTTTATTTTATGTACTACACATATCAGAACTTATGATTACTTGACTAAATTATTATATTTTGATCAGTAATCTCTTGACCCCATCTCATCTTTGCCTTGATCTAGAAGGACCAAAACATTAATTAGAGATTCTCTTCACTTACTTATCTTTAAAACTCAAAAGGATTTTTTTTTCTTTTAACATGCTGGTATTTTTTTTGGCATCAACATGACATGTTGGTATTTAGTTCGATGCAAGTTACCTTAAAAAAAAAGAAGAAAAAAACCTATAAATGCTCAACTGATTTTTTTTTTTGAATCGAATCCAATTTGGTTGGTACCTTTATACTTTCTTCCAAATATTAAGAAATATATATTAATTTCCAAGCCTTATTGGCCAAGGTTAAATCTCTTCTAACAAATGCAATTTTTGGGATTTAATTTGTATTCTCATTAATGTTAGAGTAAAAACCATTTACCATTTGGATAAATTATTTCTAAGTCTTATCTTCCTGGTAAAATTCTAGTTAAAAAAAAAAGTTCAAACCTACAATCTAGGCATAAACAACCTATCTATAGCAAGAAGATTAGCTTTTTCTAAATCTAATCTTAATTTATCTGCTTTTTCCAACTCTAATCTTAATTTATCTGCAAGTGATTTAGACAGATGTACACCCATGTTAAAGTAAATATAAAATATACTCCTACTACTTAAGAATCACTTTAGGAGATTTTTTTTTTATCAATAACGTGCAAATATATTAAAAACTAAGTTTTAGATCGAACATTTTAGGAGAATTTTGGTTATATTTCCTTTTTTTTTTGGGTTAATTTTGGTTATATTTCCATAGATTAAAACCCCACAACCATAAATTATTAAATGTGAATCATGTGCTTTCTCCAATTTTACAGCTGTTCTTTTACTCACTTGCTCAGAAAAGCAATATTATCCCAGATTATAAATGAAAAAAATAAAGAAATAAACAATAAAACTTATAAAAAGATAACCCATGAAAGTTACAACTCATTTCAATTTGACCAAACCCTCCAGGAATAGAAGAAACGAGTTAAAATACACGAGGGGGAAGAAGTTATGATTTTTGAGCAGAAAAAGGAAAATCATTTGTCACCATCATGAATTTAACACACACATATATATGATTTTTGGCTGTAAGGCATTTGTTTGTTTTTCACTGTCAACAGTTGTAGAAGAAGAAGAGCAGCCAATTGTGACAACTACTAAACAATGTCGACTGTGTGGTGAAACAAATAGCAAACAAAGCTCTAAACAGCTAGACACAAATTTTTGTATTTCTAACATGATGAGAGTTCATAGCCGTATAATAATAATATAGTAATACTCCATATGATAGTACTATATAGAAAAAATGTTGGGTTACAACTCATTTCATCACAAGCAAGCAAGACAAGCTGGAGACAGACAAAAGCTGCAAAGCTTAAGAGCTCATGTTTTTGTTGTACCAAAAGGTTTTAGAAAAAAATGGAGGGGCCCTAAAACTTGGGAATGAGATTGGAAGTTAGAACCTAGAATTAAACTATGGTGAATGGCAATTGGCAATAGAAGGGAGCATTATGACACAAGCTCTTTTGCAGCCTTGTGAGGATGACTAAACCTGAATACATATGAATATAATCTCCATATACTAAACTAAAGACTTAAAATGCAAACAATTTCTGTTGCATGGACCCCTTAAAAATTGACCCCTTGGGCAATTCCAACAATATCAAGTTGTTTCATTAGCTAAGACATTTTGTTTTGATCTAAGGAAAGCTTATTTCCAGGCTGGGTTCGGTGGCGAAGGGAGGAAAAAGGCGTTGAGGGACGGTGGGGGTTGAGCAAACATAGGGGCAAAGATTGGACAAGGAACCTACGACCACTGGACAGACAATGGGGTCGGTTTTTATCAGGACAATTTTATCTTTAACATAATATTATCATGTCTTCTAGAGTGACCCTAGAGAATAGAGATAGAGCAAATAATTGAACTATTTATTCTCATAATCAATGTAGAGGCAGCAAAGAAGAGACCAAATTTCTAACAAAATGATTGGTTAATTAGATTTTTATTTGGAATTCAAAATTGCCATGAGATTTGTATATATAGTCAATATCTATTATTATTTCAAATCTCACCTAAATAACAGAAGAAAAACTTGTCTAAGTTTGACCCAGATCTAACTTAATAATAATAATAAAAAAACATTTTATAAGTTATTATAGTAAGAAATTAGAGAAAGCATTCTGAGTTGCGCACATGTTATAACATGACAGTTTGCCTCCAGCTGAAGGTGCTGACCGAATGTTCTTCATTCGAGTTTTCTTCTGACCAGTCCTTTGAAGAAGTCAAAACTGCGGCCATATGATATGAGAGAGGCAATATTATAATTAAGACTTAAGAGGAAATCATAAGCAGCCGTAAACAAGTGATAAACTAATAGAATCGTGAAAAATGATATGCGAAAGTGCCGGGAAACTACTACCGCCAATGAAATTGGTGCCTTGGCAAGTGTTATATTCAAAGGTTATTCGAAGAAGGGAATCTGATGCTCTTAAGATGCAGCAAATCAAAGCATATTCCATTTCCAACTTCTTAACTTAATGATAATAATAACAATAAAAGGAAATACTCCGTAGGTTATTAAAATATTATATTATGCAGATAAGAAGCTTATCTAGGCTAGAAAAAGAATAAAACTCCTCCTTGTTTCTGTTGTAACATGCATATGCATTACACTCCTTCTGATTGAATTTATTAATCATGCATGCTGAACATAAAGAGAATTTTTATGCACTTTTCCATTCACTCGTGGCCCATTTGGGTGGCAGAGACAGAAATTGTTCTCTGCTTTTGCAAACACTATTGGGCCCATTTTGCGTAAAAATAAGAGCCAGATTTGTGGACCATGTGTTCACTTTTTGGGCCATTAGATAAGATACTGGATCGTCAGAAATCTTGCCCAACTCATTTCTGTCAAACTTGCACCATTTAATAGCTTTTAGTTTCCGTACTGGAATGGGGCAAAATAATTTTTCAGAAATTGGACTTTGTTATAATAAATAAGGAAAAACAGTATCCTTAACTTGGTGTCATCAAAAGCATTTTCAATGACTCCAATTATAGAGGAAATCATTAAAGCTTCCAAAATCCACACCTCTTTTCTTAATAGTAGTTGATTAGTTTTCTTTTTGGACCTTTCTACAGGTGCTAAATTAGAACACTAATTCATGCACCCTATAATATCCTTACTAGCTAATGGAAAATTTTCTAAAGCACCAGATGGGGTGAAAATGTTGCTTTAGCAAGAAAAATAAGTGAAGGAAAGATACCTGTTTCCATCAGGATGAAGTTCATACATTTGATTGTCGTCACCAATAGCTAATAAATATCCTGAAGACGTCAAACCCTGCCAAAAAGAAGTGAAGAATGCTTGTAAGAAAATTGGTCGGCCAAAAGAAATAATAAAGAATACTTGTAAGACACTCAGTTCAAGTAAAACAGCATCAGTGAGATGAAATTATGTTCACTTGAGCATATTTATGGACAAAATATTTGCTACAGAATACTAACTCAGATATATATCATGCGGTTTTTCAAGTTACCACAAGATCGTTGGCTATACCCTTTACACTAAGAACTTCCATTTTCTTTTCCTACACATATGCTAAGGCAAAAGTCTTTTAGGCTTTTAGCTTTAGAGAAGCAAACTGTATGTTCAAGTCTGTACTCTGAACTTTGAAATGGAGATACTCTTTCATGGTATTGTTTACTTTTACCAGAAAGACTCTTCTAAGAGAACTTTTCATAAAGGAAAATGAAAAAACAGTTCTTCACTAGCTCTCCCTCCCCCAATCATCACTGAAAAAAATAATTTGAATTTCAAAGATGAAAAAAAATGTATAAAGATGCATAGCATGTTTGTTTAGGAAGCTAATTGGTAATTATTTACTTTTGAGCACACAACAAACAATCTCCAACTAGATAATCACAGAAACAGAAATGTTACCATCATACAAAAGAAGATGGTAAATTTAATTAGGAACTTCAAAGATTTAGTCATTTAGCAGCACTCTTTCAATTATGTCTATAGGCACAAGGAGACACCTGCATATGCTAATGTCAGAAAGGATAGTCAGAAACTTATGTGGTCTACCATACCTGTATAGTGACCACATTTTCCACAACTCTGTCCTCATTCTTTTCCTGTACAATTACTCTCTGCCCACTGCATGGCCAATTCAAACAATATCACATAACTATATTAAGCTAGCTGTACAAACTCACACAGAGAACTTTATGGGCAATATATTTATGAAAATAAAGATAAACATGAAAATACATATACATGTATGTTTAGGAATGTTCGAGTTGAATTTTATGATTGAACAAGTACAAAAGTTAATCAGCTCCTATAAGTTGATGGTCATAAAAAATAAGCAGACCAAAATTGCACTCTCGAACATGATAGACATCCACATAGAAACAAGTTTTCATAAGCTTTCTCCATATTACGTATTTATGGACCTTTTTTACTAAAATAACTCCCATAATACGTCTCAGATGGCTAATCTTGAGAGGTAGACAATTCCCACAAGTATCCAACTGCTAAAGCAAAATAGCTCAGACAACTTCATGCACTCACTTGTGTTATGAACTTGCACCACCAAAACACTGAAGAGTTTCTCTTTATTGCATTACTATGATTTCAAATAAATAAGAAGGGGGATACTTAACCATTAAATCAACCACTTAGTGTAAATATCATAAAGGTTAAAACTGCCAAAACCAGTAACAAAATTCCAGGTCCACAAAAATCCATAACTAGCCAATAACCTCCTTATGATAATAAATGTAAAGAGTTCTTAATGGATAATATACACATGAAGAAACAATGAAAATAATTGACGACAATTCACCTATGAAGCCATGTTCTATAGTAAAGCTCCTCAAGAGTTTGGAATCCTGCATGTTAAGTGACCCAAAAAAGAAAATTTGGAATTATTATTGGTACTAAAAGCTGTGAAATAATTAAGAAAAAACTGATAATATGGTACATGCTTGTCCCAAACAGACTCCCTAAACAATTTGTTTAAAAATTTAGACAACAAACAATCCATATGCATCTGCTTATATATTTATTTGGAAGAGTAATGAAGATGCAACTGCTTCCTTATACTCACCAAAGGTAATCCCAATTGAGAATTAACTATATCAACAATCACTATATTCATACCCTTTCAGTAAACTGCTGTATGTTTGAAACTTATGGAAATAAAATTGCCCATTTATAAGAATGAACATTTCAACAGAGTAAATGGCATGTCTGCACATATGACTAGGAGATTAAAGAAAATCAATAAATTGACTCACCTTGATTTACGAAGATATCATATAACATTTCAAATTTATTAAAGAATGCAGCCATAACATCTTCTCTTATAAACTCATTAGAAGAAGTAGACAGCTCTTTTAGTACTGCATTCAAACATGTTGTTGGTTTCTCATTACCAACATTCAAACCTATACCTGCAAGAACATTCCTTGATTTTTAAGCTTCATCATTCACATAGACTATATAATCAAACCAAGGCAAGAAAAATAATAAATATTTGGGTGCAGAATGTGCTTCAACAGATCAAAAGCTCCTCCATAGTGAAGCAATAGTACTCCATGTGGGAGTACTATAGGTTCAAAGGTAGGACAGAACTATTGAGGGTTGAAACCTTTTTTTTTTTTTTGAAATTATAGGTATCTCCAAAGATCCAAATGAACTTTCAAAAATATTTCAGGGTCACGGTCCCTGAAACTTATCAATTATAAGTGGCTCATCTACCACTAAATCTAGGGCTTTGAACATATAAACAGAAAACATAGATTGTCAAAAACAATTTCCCTTTTTACCAGAACTGACATTGAACTTCTTTGATTTATAAGTTGATGTGCACAGAATGCCTCCAACTTTAAGGCCATTTAAGTACAGATCATTTGGCCACTTGATTCTAACATCAATATATGGAAAGCCCTGAAAACAATTTTGGAAAAGAAGTCTATCAAAAACTTAAATTAACTTCATGTTGAAGAATAATTTGCAAAAAATAATGGTAAATTGTATAAATAGTCAAAGTAGGGACAACAGAAACCAAGAAAAAGTAACATTTTCCTAGTTGCAAAGCATGATAACAGCAAATAAGGTTCCACATTTCAGCTATGACTAGGTACTGTTCTAAGATTCTGCATCATAATCCAAACCTTTGACTTGGAGTCTTACTGGATAGCAATTGTAGAATAAATATCCATTTTTACTCAATTTAATTCCTCATTTTAAATTCACGCCTTTAAATTTGCCCAATGAAACTAATTTAAAGATCCAAAAATAAACTATGGTGTATTAGTATCTTCTAACAGCCACAAAACTAATGACTTCATTGGACTCCTAGGGAATATATCTATATATGCTGTGGAGGTAAAGAAGAAAGGCTTACATTTCGATCACAGACATCCTTTATGGCTTCTGTTACAGCGAGAGACACCACATATTGTACCAAAGGCACAATCTTTCCATCATCCATTTGTAATGTAAATGAATACATTAGGCATCCTCTAGGAGACTCCCAGGCATTTTTGGACCGCCCTGCACAAACATCCCAACATTTACAAAATCAAATATTTATTTCTTTTCTTGGCCAAAAACTTCATACATTAATTGAAAATGATCAAATAACTAAAATTCAAGAATTCAATTTAAGTATACTACTGTTATTTACTGCTGTTCTTTTAGCTATTGAAGTAATAAAAACAGAACTTTACCTCTCCCTTTAAACTGAACATCAGCTACACAAACTGCACCAATCGGAAGTTCACAAAAATTGCTGTTCAAAAGCTAAAAACGAAAGTTTAGCATTCATAAAAGTAACGAAAAAGTATGAAATTTTATTTTGGCCAAATGATCATATGCTTACTGAGAAACCACGTCATGCGTGGAAGGCAGCCGCGGGGACCAAACAAGAAACCGACCGAATCGGTTAGTCGACAGAGAATTCATAAACAAATCGACATTAAAAGGCTCTTCATCAAATCGGAAGTTATTAATCTCCGATTGTAGAAGAGTTGAAACTTGGCCGGCGCCTGGCAGCTTAAGAGCATCGTTAATTTTCATTGATTTGGCAATTTCGATTTCTGCCGATGACTTGCCGCATAAAAATAGCGTAGAAGGCGAGCTCGTCTCCATGGCTGAGAAAAAAAGGGCAAAGTAATTGATAAAGGATTTAAAGTGAAGGTAAAATCAAGGCATGAATTAAGAAAGAACATTCATTACCTGAGGAAGCGACGGAGAAGGAAAGGCTTGAAGAAGGGCGGCTTTGAAGGGAGAGAAATGAGAGGGAAATTTGGGAAGAAAGGAAACGGAAGCGGCAGCTGGCTAACATGCAACAAATAAAACAACTGAAGCTAAAAAGTTGAAAAGACTGGACTGGTAGACGGTAGTTCGTTTGTTCAACAAATATCCAAGAGACGTTAGAGTGGACTGGTTTTCATCAGACGGAGAAAATGATGAAAGGAGTTATTCTTACGGGAACAAGCGGAAATTATATGTCACAGACGTCTTGGGACCGTAGATTTAGAACCAGGCTGCGACTGTGACGCCTAGATTAAATCGGGATCGTTCATGGCGCCTCGTTAATATATATTATGTATAGTTATAATATATACGGGCAGTGCACGATCCGTTCAGGCCCGCAAACCCGGCGTTTAGATATCAGAACGACAACGTATTATAATTATATATTCATCCAATAAAAGATTAACTCAACGGCGCCGTATAGGTTCTTGAACTGTTTTTACATTTTTCGCCACTCTTAATTTCGTTCTGCTGCTTAGAGAACAACAAAATTTCCAGAGCTTACTGTTCTTCTTGCTTGTTTAATGGAGGAACTGCAGACTTCTCTTGAAGTTCGTGGCTTGAGCGTTTCGAACGCCCCCGATAAAGGCCGCTCTCTCATCACCACTAAGGAACTCTATCCAGGTTTTCTTCCGCCAAAATATTCAAAATTTTCTACATTTTGATCAGTTTAATCTTAGCCTGCGATTGCGATAAACTTGTTTTTCTTTTGAAATTTTTTGCAGGTGAAGTAATTATAAGCCAAGAGCCATATGTTTGCGTGCCAAATAACACCTTAACTGAACCAAGGTGCGATGGTTGTTTCAGCAAACGTAATCTTAAAAAGTGTTCGGCTTGTCAGATTGTTTGGTATTGTGGAAGTACATGTCAGGTTTGTCCTCTTTCAAATCAATTTCTTTAATGTAATCAATTGAAAAATCATTGATGGTTTTAATCACTCACTTAATTTGCAGAAACTGGAGTGGAAGTTGCATCGGCTGGAATGCCTGGCACTGGCTAAGCTTGACAAAGAAAGGAGAATGTCTGTTACGCCTACCATCCGAATGATGGTGAAACTTTACCTTAAGAGAAAATTGCAAAATGAAAAGGTAATGCTACTGAGTAATGTTGTTTTATCTGTGAGAATTATGAGTTTGGACCTTTGTATTCATGATTTATTACAATTTCCAGGTCATCTCTACTACGGCCATGGACAATTACGAATTGGTAAAGGAATTGGTTTCTCGTATCCTTTGTTTATCATTAGTTCAGTCCATTTCGGTATAATACTTTGCTGATTTTTCAATCTTGCTGCTCAACTCTTTTTGTTTAGCCTTAAACTCAAGAAAGACATGTCGGATATTGATGAGAAGCAACTAGTGTTATACGCTCAGATGGCCAATTTGGTTAACTTGATTCTTCAGTCCCCTGATATTGACATAAAGGAGATTGCTGAAAACTTTTCGAAGGTCCATTTTTGACTCATTTTAAGTTAATTCCTTAGTCATTCATATTTTCGAGCTATGTAATTTTGGTATAGTTGCCTTTGCTCCCTCCCTCCAAGAAAGATGTAAATTTTGGTATATTTTCGAGTTATGTCTGCCTATAGCATCAGCTTTACATTCTTCCATGCGATCTTTTGTTAGTTAATCATTTAAATTTCTTTTCTCAAATTTCAAAACAACAGGAAGCTTATGTGGGAAACATGAGGTTTACTTAAAACATTTTGCAGAAAGGAGCAAGGGTTTCTAAGTTATGTTGTAGTTTGATGGATATTCAATCCAAAAGTTCTTGCAAAAGTACGAATGCACTAAATAAGCAATTGGGGATTTTATTACAGTGTAATTTCCCATTTCTTCTATATTATTCTCTGTCATGTAGAGAGTCTTTATTTATCCCACCCAACTGAGGAATCAGCAAGATCTGTCTATGTTGGATTGTTATTTGTTCTGATCTACAGCTTCTACCAATTGCAGTTTTCATGTAATGCACATAGCATTTGTGATAGTGAATTGAGACCCCAAGGGACAGGGCTTTATCCTGTTGTTTCCATAATCAACCACAGGTATTTTTTAAAGATTCATGTAGTTTGCTATCAAATTTTGTTATCTTTGATTTACTAAACAAGTCGCATGCTGTAGCTGCTTGCCAAATGCTGTCTTGGTATTTGAGGGAAGGCTAGCTGTAGTACGAGCTGTACAACGTATACCCAAAGATGCTGAGGTTAGAAACTTGTCACATCTATTTATGTGGGTTTTCTCTCTCTGATGGTAGGAATTGATGTAATAGGAGAATCTGTTAAGATCATCGGTAAGGCTACTCTAGAGCTTAGAATAACTATTTGTGTTATTTGGTTGTTATTCTAGAGCATACCTATCACGTATTCTTCCTATGTAGAGATTGCACCAGCATGTTCTGTCCATATGTATCCATATGTTGGCCCATTATTTGTTCTTCCGTAAGCATAACTTAGATAGTGGTCCCAGAGCTTGTAGTTCGTCTAAGTATTATTTTTTCTAGTCTTGCAAAGCTCTGGTAAGCTTTGTTTTGCTCTTTGTTACTTTTTCTTGGATCATACATGATAAACCATCCTTGTTTCTGGCTATTATATTGGCAAAGCTACATTTACTGATAGGGCCAGAATACTTGCTCAAGGTGAAAACAAGGTTTCTAAATGTTCAATAGCCAGTTTTCAGCATTTAGCTTTGTAATGTGTATTGCACATAAGGTTTCTAAAAGAATCCCATTATTGTTTTATCTTTGAGATTTTCTTCAGATGCACTAACCTGCTTCAAGATCAGTACTTGTCTCATGATAAAGAAACAGAGAAGAAGTATTGGTGAATGTTCTTTCAACTAACCAGTCATACACAGAAGCATTATCAGAATAATCATTTGTCTGTTTTTTCAACTGAAATTTGTTATTCATTTTCTTATATTTCCTAAGGTATTGATCAGTTACGTAGACACTGCTGAAAGTACCATGAACCGGCAAAAGACTCTCAAAGAGCAATACTTTTTCACTTGTACATGTCCCCGCTGTATCAAAGTGGTAATTGCTCTATCAAATTTCTTAGTCTTGTAGCAAGTACCCTTTTGTATAATGGTCATTCTTCATTTCAGTGATTAAATGGTGCTTGTATTCTTTTTGAAGGGTCAGTATGATGACATCAAAGAAAGTGCGATCCTGGAAGGTTATCGGTGTAGGGACAAGGCATGCAGCGGTTTCTTGCTTAGAGAATCTGGTACAAAATTAAAGTTAATTAGTGTGTCAAATGACCTTAAGGAAACTCTTAACACACTTTGAAATTTGGACATGCAGATGACAAAGGATTTGTTTGCCAACAGTGTGGCCTCATTAGAAACAAGGAAGATATAAGAAGGATAGTAAGTGATATTAAAGCATTGTCAGACAAGGCTCTTAAGTCTACTTCCTCTAGCAGTATCCTTCTCTACTTTCTGTCAAGGAACTAATCATGTTTGTTGGTAGTATATTTCAATCTAAGTTGAGATGTAACTTTGCAAGTGTTTACTTGTTTTCAGTATTCAATTTTTTATCTCCTTTTCACTGCCATAATTTGAGTGAATAATCTTCTCTTTGGTAAATTAGCAATATTAAATTGCATTATTAGAAAAAATGAATAAAATTTTATTCTTAACTTTAAAGTTCAGATCCCCAGGAAGCTCTTATTTTGTATAAAAATATTGAGAAACTCCAGAAGGAACTGTGCCATCGTTTTTCAGTCAGCTTGATGCGAACTTGGGAAAAACTTCTTGAGGTACTTCCTTTTGTCTTTAAGCAGAATGTAGCTTGAAGTTACTTTCTTTTCTGTATGATATAAAAGCAGGATTCTTAGCAGCATCAAAAAGAATAAATTTCCACAGAAGCTGGCTTGAAATATATGATCTTCTTTTATCATAGCTTTGCATTCATATTAGTATTTTTCTCTCTGTGCTTCTGTTCTGATCTGATGAATGGCTAAATTGAGTTTGAAGCTGCAGTGAATTCAATGCTACTTGTTTCCTGTTCCTTTCAATATCGTATGGTCTAATGACATTGGTTTATTGCAATTTCAGTTATGTTGTGATTTTGATAAAAAGTAATTAATTGATTCTGCAGATACTAATGCAACTGGAAGAGTGGAAAGAAGCTTTAAAGTTTTGCAGATTGACCATTCCAGTATATGAAAGTATGTCATGTTTCAATTTGTATCTATGACAGGAAACTAATTAAACAATATACTTATTTGTTGCCACTTTTCTCACCTCTGATAGTAGTAAGAGGCGAAGAGACAAGAAAACCTTAATTTCTCTTCCTCTTACTTACAACCTAAGCAAGATTTTTCTTAAGGTTTAGTTTCTTTCGTTTAATCTATTCTAATAATAGTCCTTGAGTTTATACCAGCATAAATAACTAAACAGGCATTCCCAACCCCAGTTGTGACATGTTCAATTTCGCCGGAAATTTCCTTGAGTTTTAATTATATTTATTGTCTTAGATTACATTTTTATTTAAAAGAAAGACAGAAAGAGAGAGAGAAAAAAACACCATACCATATATATAATGTTCCTGAGTTGTGCAAGTACTGGCATCCCGAACTTACCTATCTGTGTTGTCGCAGGGGTCTATCCAGGATTTCATCCTTTGCTAGGATTACAATACTACAGTTGCGGAAAGCTTGAGTGGTTAGAAATTTTCTGCTGGGCTTCTTTCTTCCTTTTGTTTAGTCAAACATTTTCGTTAGTTCTTAAAATACCTAATAATATAAAAGAGACAGAAGTCATGACCTACTTTACAAAGTTGCCTGTTTGGACCTTATAACAACTAAATTGCTTGTTTGCCTAACATGAATGTGTAATTTAACTCAGAGCATGCTCTTTATGGCTGTGCTCTTCTTGGAATATAACCAAACAACATCACTGATCTGATTTATTGGTCAAGGGCATAGCGTTATTACTTATAAAATTCTGTTAAAAACTTAAATGCCTCAGTGAAAGTATCTTTTAACAACTTTACTCGAACCTGACAAGCTTTTAAGAGAGGTCATTTAGAGGAATATCCACTCTTTCCATTGTATGTTAAGGCTACATTTAGAAGCAGATTATTTCAATATGTGCTGATCTATCCTTTTTATCTGTAATGGGTCAATACATTGTTAAGGTTCATTTGGGGCTGTTTGAATCACAAAAACAATGACTGTTAGATATCTCTACCCTTCCCTTTGATATTGAGTACTTGTATTCTTTACTCAAAATTGAATCATGAACAATTCTGATATTATGACAGGTTGCTTGGGGAGACAGAAGAGAGTATCAAATCATTGACCAAGGCCGTTGAAATACTGCAAATCACTCATGGGACAAATACCCCATTTATGAAAGAACTGTTGATGAAGTTGGAAGAGGCACATGCTGAAGCTTCTTACAAGCATTCATCTATGGAGGAGTAGAAAATCTTCTCACCGCTCTTGTAAGCAATGTCCTTTTACGTGAGTCGTACGAGTTCACAAGGTACATTTCGGAATTGAAACATGAGCTGAAAATTTTCTTGGGTTACAACATTCAATTTGAAAGCATCAAAAACCAAGGTTGGAGAAAATTGGGAAAGAGAGGATTTAATATACTTTAGGTCAAAGTTTGTATTTGTTCCTCTATTATTGTAATTTGAAGTATGTAATCCTTCTACCTGAATTTTAAAACTATATATATATAATAAAATACAAAAACAAAGAATTCTCTTCTTCCAAGCTCTTGTGATCAGGTTGTGCTTTGATAATGAACAGCTGAACAGATTAAACGATTACAGAGCAATACAGAAAGTTGCACTGCCCGAAGATGCATGTCACCGATTCGAGTAGATTCAAGAACTTTGAATCTTCTCACTTTTGTTTCTGTTTTATCAGCAGCCGAAGGAAGTTGATCAGCAGGCCTCTCCACATCTGAAACCCGATTGCTTGGCTCGACAATAGCCCGAGTAATTACCATGGCAACATAGGCAAGAATAATAGCCAAGGCCATAGAAAGGCTTAAACCAGAGCAATAAAGAGCTGGACGAAACAAGTTTGAAAACAAAGCTGAAACCAATTTATTAGGGTCTGGCCTAAACATGCTGGAAGCCTTTACAAGGTAACTGTCAATTAGCCGATAGAGTAATCCAGAGACTAGCAAAAATAAGCAACATCCAGCTGCAGGAATTGTGGGAAACCAAATTGGAGCTTCGATTTCTATGTCTTCTTCTTCGTCTTCTTTGCCATTTAAAACCTTTTTGTGGACAAGTAAAGGTAAAAAAAGTATACTCAATGAATCCATTGTTATGAAACCGATAATAGGGCAACAAGTGAACTGAATCAACACCAAGCAAACCGTTGCAGTCCAATAACCTCTTTCGTCAATTATTTTCAATTTCATTGCAATTACAAAGCCCCCAAATAAGTGCAGTTCCGTAGGATACCATAAAAAAATACACAAACTGGATACAAAAATTGCACCCTCCCATCTTTTGTTCATCTTTTTTGGAATTCAACGTTTCCTGTTTGGGATTGAGAGGAGGAGAGTTCAAAGAATTATGGCTGCTGTTACCCTGAAAAAGAATTAACAGGAAAAAAAAAAAAGAAAAACAGGATTAGTTGAATTCTATTAGTAAAAACTTGCATATGAGTTAGACTACTATTTGAAAATTTTTTGATGCATGTAATAATTTCAAACATGCCTGGTGTGAAATTGCAGAACTTGGTAGAGCCATCACCATAGAAGTTCTTGTACCAACCTAAATTGAGTATTGACTCTTCCTCCACGTTATATAGTCTTGCATTATAAGTTTATAACCCTAATGAGCAGACCAATTTGTAAATATGAAATATGGTAAGAAGCCATTTAATAAACTATACTACTATATTTTTGGCCAAAAAAAAAACTATACTACTATATTTATTATATTTTAATATTTATTTAAATACCACTGCATTTATCCTCACAAAATACTTCATTGTCATTTGTCATTGACCGATTAAGTATAAGTATAGTAAGTTATCTAAAAAAAAGTATAATTATAGTAAGTAAATTTAGAAAAAGAAAATTTATTAACTAATCAATGTATTCTAGTTTTATCGTCAAAAAAAAAAATCAATGTAGTAGTCTTTTTTTTTTTTTTTTGGCAATAATGTATTCTAGTTTATCTCGGCCAAAAGAAAATTTATTCTAAAGTTTGCCTTTCAAAACCGTATGGAAACTCATAACATCATGGTCATGGACCTCGATCTCGTGATATAGCCGTGCCTCATGCTTTTCCATGAAATCGGACGATGATTAAGGCGCCTGTCACGAACAGCGCTGTGAGCCTAGCCGTTTTTTTTTTTTTTTTCTTGGGGGTGCCTGAGGCCCTGAGTCTTAATTATAGTACTTATTACATAGACTCGTAGAGTCATAATAATAGTCCTCTTTTACGAGAAAAAAAAAGAGTTTTTGTAAGAGGGAATTCGAAGGGAAAAGTTGAACTAGTGAGTGATTCAATGGAGGAACTGCAAAGTCTTGAAAATGAAGGATTAACCGTCTCTTCTGATCCAATGAAAGGGCGTTGTCTAATCGCCAACAAAGTTTTTTCTCCAGGTATTTCAAATTCCCTCTCTGTAAAAAAAAATTCCTTTTATTTACCACTGCTTAACTGCTTCTTAAAAATGCTAGCTCTGAACATTCTGTTTGGTTCTTGGTAAAAAAGAAGAAGAAGAAAGTTTGTGTTTCTAACCCAGGGAAAATGATAAACAAAAGTTAAACTTGGAAGCTTTTCTTTTCTTTCTAGTTTCTATAATTTGTTTCCCTCTCTTCTTGCTTACTTGTTTTGGAAGAAAGTGAGAGAGAAATAGAGCAAGTAACTGTCAAAAAGAAAAGAAAAAATCCCTAAAGAAATGTTTGGTGAAATCGAAATCCCCAATTTTCTTCTTACACTGGTGCAACATTTGCATTGCAGGAGACGTGATAATAAGGGAATAGCCATATGCTTGTGCACCTGAAAGATTTACTTCTACTTCAGACCCAGTATGTCAGGGATGTTTCAAATCAAGTAACCTTCAGAAGTGTTCAGCCTGTCAGCTTGTTTGGTACTGCGGGATTGAATGTCAGGTAGAAGTTCATCTTAATTCATCATTTATTATTATCTTAACCACTTAATTTGTGGATTTTATTATTGTCATCAAGTTTTAATCAAGTTTGATATAGTTACCAACAATCTATTGCTTTCTTTTGGTATGTTGCAATCTTTATATGATAGGCACGCAAAACAGTTGGATTTTTCAATTTTAAATTATTTAGCTCATTACATGTCCAAAAAACCTTTATTTGTGGTGAAATTATTGATAAATTAAGTATTATTATTATTATTATTCAAGGCTAGTTTTAAACTAATTTAAATTGTATCAGAATATTCAAATGCCCCTTAGGGTCTAATCTTTAAGTTATTTTAGATCCCCTGCTTCAGAATTTTTGCATGAATGTAGATTATCCCAAAAGTTCTTGTAGCTTTTGTGGAATGAAGGTGGACAGGGGGGACAGGATGGATCCAATGATAGGAGTGGCTTGCAATGTTCTGTTTATTTTAGTATATGCAAAATAGTTGCGTGATGTAATATCATTCCTTTTGACTCAACTGTTTTAACTGAGCATTGTCGTTGATTTTCAGCGTTTTGATTGGAAGATGCATAAAATTGAATGCCAGGCCATCTCAAGACTTGACAATAACTTGCGGAATTCTGCTACACCTGAAATACGCCTGATGGTAAAGCTGTACCTTCGAAGAAAGTTACAGAGTGATCAGGTGGATAATTTGTTCAATATTTAGTTTTGAATTATATATTATCGTTGTTATTTCCAGCTTCCTGATGTCATGCATGGTTGACTGCGTGTTTCAAGCTTAAAAGATGCTATATTTTATATTTCTGTTGGATGTGTATATATGAACCGTGTTTTCACTGCTAGGGAGGCTTATTAAGAGAATGATGGGAAAAAAAAAGAACCGTAAGAGAGACTCCAGAAGTGCTTCTAGCCCTTCTTATCTACTAGAACTGAGTAAACTGTAGGCTTACTATGAGGTGCAACAATGGAAAAATGCATTTAGGAAAGTTTTTTGAGTTTGCAAAGAAGCTCAAGGTTGATAATATATGGTTTTTCCTAATTTCACTTAGTTTTCTGGACAAGCTTATTGTTGTTGTCCATGGACCATGATCTCATTCATTAGCTTGGCAAATTTCTAGAATTAACTTAAATATTGCCAAGATAATTTATTTCCTTTCATGGTGCTTGGTGCTACCTGATGTTTCCACAAGCGCACTTTGTATCTTGATTTAGATTCTTGACCATATGGTCAAAGGGGTTTTCATTCCATGACAAGATTTTTAGCTAATATGATAGCTTAATCTGATAGGCGTCGGTCCAAGAATAGTCTGTTTTTACTAACAAAGGCACCCAGTCAATGAATTCACAGAAGAGAGTTTTTTATGTTAGTTCTCAGGTTCATTTATCCTTTTTCTTTTCTAATGCTTAATAATATCTGAAATATTATCATGCGGATGAAGCTTTCAAACTATTATTCTTTCAAATTAATTTAGGAGGGATGAATTAGGTGAAAGTTTGTTCTTAAAAGCATTATTTTTAAGTTCATATATCCTTCTCCTTAATACTTATACTGTCTGAAATGTTATTGCCACCATGGAATCGTTGTTCTTCCAAAATTAGGAGGATATTTAACTTTTATTCATTCATTTGGTTAACTACCAGATTATCCCAACTACAGCAATTGACAACTACAAGTTGGTGCAGAAATTGGTCACTCGTATCCTTTTTACTTTGCTGATGGTATTTCATTTCTTGATTCTACCCTTTTACTTAACCTTATATTTTTTAAGATCTGTCTAGCATCAGTGAGGAGAAGTTGCTTCTATATACAAGGGAGGCTGAAATTGTCAAGCTAATGCTTCAGTGGCCTGACATTAATGTTTCAGAGACTACAGAGAACTTTTCCAAGGTATTCTAGATAAATAAGCTCAAATTTGTATGAATAAGTTAGTTCAGAGATGTGTGGCTTGATCATTTGGACTTTCATTCATATTTTCTGACGATAGTACTCTTTTTTTTTTTTTGTGTATTTTAAATGAGATGTCATGTGTTCTATTTGAAGCTCAAGTACTGGTAATTTTATCCCCTGACATTTCTTTTAGTCCAAGCTACAATTCATAGGGCATTATAAAAAAAGGAGGCAGAAATAGAAAATCTTGTTTTAAAGCTTTTGGTCACCCCAATGGGTGTTTAATTTTGGATCCTAACGGATGCTTTAAGTATATTTGCTGCACTGTAACAGAAGGCATTCTTCTATGTCTAAGTTTAGTGGTTATTGTGTCATGCATGGCTATAATCTTTATATACACTGAAGAATTGTTAATTGTTTACTTTTCAAAAAAGTTCCAAAAAAAAAAAACACTGAAGAATTAGGCATATATCATTAATTGCAATCGCTTTATTTTCTGACACTCAGAAAAATGACATTTTTGATAGATTGAACTCCACTCAGAAGGTTGAGTTTGTGTGAATTCCCTGAAAATCATTCTGATTGTAATGCAGCTTTCATGCAATGCCCATACCATTACTGACAGTAAAATGGAACCTCTGGGAATTGGACTGTATCTTGTCGTTTCTATGACAATAATATAAACTGACATGTTTGATTTATCATCTTTTTCACCTTATGCACTTTATATGTTTCTGGGGTTGCAGCTGCTCGCCCAATTCTGTCTTGGTATTTGAGGGAAGAGAGGCTGTGATTCGTGCAGTGCAACATGCCCAGAAGGGTGATGAGGTAATGTTTTGTTTTGTTTTGTTGGTCAATAAGCCTATTGATCTATCATGTCAGGCCTAATTATCCACATTTGGCTTTATTGGTAAGGTGTTCATAAGCTACATAGACACAGGTTCAAGGACCATCACTCGGCAAGATTCTTTGAAGCAATACTTTTTCACTTGCACATGCTCCCGCTGCTTAACTCATGATGCTCTCGAAGATGAAACTTTTGCAGCTTTCAAATGCAAGAATAAAAAATGCAGTGGTTTTTTTGTTTGTAAATTTGGTAGGTGGTTGCTATAGAAATGTCTTCTTGTTTGATGTATATAAACGTTAAGATTTTTCATTGCTTGGACAATTAACATGCAGGTAAATATTCCTGCAACCAATGTGGAGTAGCTATGTCTAAGAAGGACTTCTGCACAACTCTTACGGAAAATGGGATCCATCATGGATAAGGCTGCTATGGTTTTAATATCCTTCATAATTCTTAGTATATGAGAAATGACTTTTATGAAATAAATGTTTGATAATTGGTTATAGCGTATATGTATATTAAAGATTGTTTTAGTCTTGGTTTTTTGAGTTTTCATTTAGGCGTTAATCATGACAAAGTTAAATTTTTGTATAAACAATTTAATCAAAGTTGTTCTTTGACACTGTCCACGGTGTTCATGAAGCTCTTTCTGTTCATAAGAAAGCTGAGAAGCTTTTGATGGAAGCCTGCTGTTCTTTTTCATACTTGCTGATGGAGATGCAAAATATTGATCTTCAGGTAAAATTTCAAGGGTTTTGCTCTCCCTAAACAATCATCATCAGTAGGGTCTCTCTCTCTCTCTCTCTCTCTCTCTCTCTCTCTCTCATCAAAGAGAGCCTAAAATGCTTTGTTTGTTGTGATAACTAGGATACTATTTGCACAAAATATTCTTTGATTTGCTGGATAAAGAATTAAGGTATCATCAAGATTGGAGCTAGCAAACTCTTTAAAATATATTTTGGTGAACAACATATATTATTTAAACATATGTTATCAATTTAAACAATGTTATATTTGTTTGTTCTTTGTTTCAGCTAGTTAATAATGGTAGGACACTGAGACTTTGAAAAGGGAAATTGAATTGGCTTTACATGTAAAGAGCATGCACCCAAATATTGTTCCTTGTAGTCCTTGGAAGATACAGTATGATGATGAAATAACATTGTGAATCAGAGTGGAAGATGTTGTGTTGAAAACTTCAGTGTGGGGATATTCTTTTCAATGAAATTCTAGGGAAGTTACAGGCCACTCGTATAACTTGTGTTTGTTTTCTAAAAGTTATATTTCCTGTTCTGTTGTAATTTCCGAGTTTTTATTAGTGCACCTGCAGTTCTGATGTTGATGTATTTGATGACTTCCTCCAGGAACATATACCGGATTGCATCCTTTACTTGGACTGCGATATTACACCTGTGGGAAGCTTGAATGGTAATTTTCACCAGTTTTTAGTATTTATAATAATAACTTGCGCTTTGAGCTTTCTTTTACATTTTATTGCACTGCAACCCAATACCAATACGATCACAATTACTCTTTCTAAGAAAGTAGTCCAGTATGCAATCACATAATTCTTCTGAAGAGAAGCCATGTTTATGATGTCATTGTCTGGCAGAGATGGTTCTAATTCTAAGACTGCTTGAATTTCTTTATAAAGCCTAGGAACAGAGAAGTTCATGTAGGGAGAAAAACCTACTACTAATTAGATAGAATTGTCAGCCCTGTAGTATGAGAGTGACCAATTGAAATCATTCAATTCCAAGTTTTGACTTAGGCGACGCAATTAATGCAAGAGATTCAGTATCATTATGCCATCTCATTAACAGTTGCTGTATTACTTGTACATGTTTCCTAATCATTTTCCAGTCCACCATGAATAAAAGGCTCAATCAACAGATAGAAAAGATAAAATAAACATAAGAGAGGAAGTTTTGAGATTAAGACCATATATGTAATCTAAACCAATCCAACACCAACCTCTCAAATGTTAGAAAGCAGGATAAGGATGACAAGGCCCACCAGACAGATAATTTGGTCCTCATCTTCTCCGAAAGGACACAAATAACTTGAGAGTCCATCCATGTACATATGTTGTATTGCTTCATCAAGGCCTTTAAGATATGATTTTCTTCACAACCAGATGCAGCTAACAAGCAAGTAGAGACCCACGAATCTCTAGCAAGTCTTGAAATTGTATTTTGCTATCAATCTACTTTTCAAAGATATGATTTTCCAACACAACCAAAAAAACCAATGTCCACAATATTATTTATGTTTCCAGATAAAAAGAACAAAATGCCAAAACATTTTATCCACATACTCCCAATATCAGGACCCTCATATTTAATACCAGCTGATATCCACAAGACATGTTCATACTTTTTATCAACTATCAAGTGTCAAACTTAAATTGGGTACTCAAGAAACAGAGCAAAACAATGGAGAAATCAACATAAACAAACATAATAAACAAAAGAAACCTACTTTAAAGAAGACACATTTTTCCCATTCATACTGCACATATGAAGACTATGAATTAATGATTAAGAAACAAGAATTGATAAGCAAGATAATAACAAATAGTATTGACACATCAAATAAAACAATATTACTTTTTTTTTTAATAACCGAGGTTACCAAATCACTCAGAAACAAGTAAGAACAGAAAAATCTAATTGGAGAAATGAAGAACTTTCCAATTTCTTCTTCTTTCGCAGATAACTCCCTTTGCAACAACACCGTGAAAAGATACCAATACCAAAACAATGTAACAACAGAAACCTTCAAATTTTCATTTCTAAATCATTTATTGGCGCAATCCCTCGCAAAATGACCTTCTTCTCCACAATTGAAACATTCTGTCCTAGCTGCTCCTCCTCCTCCACCTCCGCCTCTTCCGCCTCCGTATCTTCTATTTCCACCACCATCTCCACGGCCGCCACTGTATCTCGTACTGCCGCCACTTTGATAACAATCCCTCGCCAAATGCCCCATCCTCCCACAATTATAACACGCGCCGCTACCACCACCTCCTCCTCCTCCACCGCCACCACCGTAACTACCTCTTCTATAACCACCACCACCGCCTCTACCTCTTACACCAAAAGATCCTCCTCTTGAACCACCACGACCACCACGGCGAGATCGGGGAATAGGATTGACATCAACGGCTTTGGCGCGCCCGTCCTCTCCGAAATCAACGGCGAATTCTACGGGTTGATTATCGGAGAGGGTGCGAAAGCCTTGGGAAAGAATAGAGGTTTGGTGGACAAAAAGGTCGTCGCCGCCGTCATCTGGAGCTATGAAGCCGAAACCCTTTTGGGCACTGAACCATTTGACTGTGCCAGTGGATCTCTCGGTGCTGGCGGTCTCGGCCATTGCCTTCGAGACGATTCTAGAAAAGGCCCAAAAGGAAAGAAAGAAAAAGAAGTTTCCTCACCGAAGGGCTTTCCTTTTTTTTTTTTTTTTTTTTTTTATCCTTTTGGTCTGTGCGCCAAGAATATCGCGGGCGGGCTTTTTTCTTTTTGGTTTTTAGACCGGATTGGTGGAGATTTGACGGTGGATATGGAGGCTATCTAACGGTTTAAAATTTTCAGTTGTTTATCCGTTTGGGAGTGTTTGACTGGCTTCGGTTAAATATATAAGTATATAAAGAAAAAGAAGGTTAATTGCTCCGAGAAATAGAAGTTTTTTTTTTTTGACAATAAATAGAAGAAGTTATTGGATGTAAAAAAAAAAAATTAGAAGTTATTGTGAGAAAAGAAACGAGTTTCCCTAAATAAGGGACTCTATACTAATACTATACTATACTTTGATTTATTTTTTCGCATACATCGCCAACAAATAAGGAATCTAGCTCTAGGAAAGGAAACCAAAAGCAATATCCATAAAAAAAGAAAAAAGAAAAAAGAAAAAATCAAGGAATACGAGGGCTTCTTCAAAACCCCAATTTTCTTCTTTTACATGGGTGCATTACTTGCATTGCAGGAGAGGTGATAGTAAGGGAAGAGCCTTAATTTACTTTGCGGGTTTCCCTGTTGAAACTAAACAGCAAGGGAGTTGTTCAGGCAATTCTTAGGCACAAGCTTAGACGATATGGTTGTTCAGGGGATCTTTTATTTGCATGCCATATTCTACTTGATCAACAAATGATCTGTTACTACTAGCAACCTAGTGATTTTCCAGAAGGGTGCAATTCACTATCAAATACCTTTTTTGTTGCAGGAAAAATGGAAACAAGGAGATTGCTGTTGAGTTTCTGGAAAAAGGCAGTAGAGATACTTGAATATACACATGGGACAGAAACCCAATTTATGAAGGAGGTGTTAGTGAATTTGGAGAAAGCACGAATTGGAGGTCCTTGTGAATTTTGAACTACAGCTTTATGGTATACCCCCAGTCCCCCACCAACTACTAATTCTTTTGGATACTGCACCAATTTAATGACTCTAGAAGCAATGTTCATGAATCATGCCTAAGACTAAGAAATGTTAAGTCTTCACTCTGTCATCATATCAATGCTATATGTCAAGTCATTAACTCTTCTTTCAAGCTTAATGACATGGTTTATCTTCTCAAGAGATAATATAGTTCAAGATTCCTGCATCTTCTGAGTTGTTGTTCCACACATACTCAAAAATTACTTGTTCTGTTTTATAATCTATTTTGCTTAGAATCAAATTCTTATCAAAAGCTACCAAGTTGGACATTTAAGCATGAGCCTCAAGCTGTAAAAGGCAAAGATGAATCCTTAGAAAGCAGAAAGGAAAAAAAGAAATGTAGCTAGAGATTATTTATAGCTATTGCAAATTTGCAATACTTATGATCACTGATCAGACTCTAGATGGAGAGACGAGACGAGTACAGAGCAATATAGAAGATTGTACAGCCGGAATGGGGCTAGTTTCAAAAACTTTGAATCTTGTCAGTTTTGAATCTGTTCTGTCAGCAGCAGGAGGAGGAAGCTGATGATCTAAAACCCGATTACTTGCAGCAATTGCCCGAGTGATTAGTATAGTGACATAGGCAAGTAGAATAGCCAAGGACATGGAAATGGCCACAACATAGCAACAAAGAGTTGGAAAAATCAACTTTGGAAAAAATGAAGCTGACAGAGCCCTATCAGGCCTAAACACATAGAGAATGTTGTAGAGGTAAGTATTAGTTAGCCAACAGAGTAATCCAGAGAGTAGCAAAAACAAGCAACATCCAGTTGCAGGAATGGCTGGGAACCATGTAGGTACTAATTGGATTCCCAGATCCTCTTCCTCTTCTAATTCACCTCTGATCAAGACTTTCTCGTCCACCAATAACCGCAACAACTCTCTACTCAATGCTTCAATCTTAAAGAGACCAAATAGAGGGCAGACAATTATAAGGAAGATGAAGACGATCGTTATACACCAATAATCAATATTGGTGTATTCCCTGATTTTCATTTTCACTGCGATTAAAGTCCCCCACAGAAGTGCAGTTGTGAATGATAGTCCAATAAGTACCATAACTACAATGCAAAATGCAAATTTCATTTCTTTGACTTGCCCCTGAGTTAGTTTCTCAAATCTCAGCCCAATAGAATTTTTTTTTCTGGTACCTTAGATAAACTATAAATTTTGAAAAATTATTTTTGATTCTAGAAGATATATTTTGATACTAATAAATACAAAATACGGTTAAAATAGTTTGCAATTTCCCCACGTATGGTAATTTAAATTTTAAATTGAAAATTTCCTTCTTTCAAGAGTTTTATATATAGTACTTGCTGGAACAAAGTATGCAAAACATTGTTGTGACTGTGATTAAGAGAAGAAAAAAAGCGTAAGAAAAAAAGTAAGAAAAGCGTAAGAAAGCAAGGGGAGACGAGGCTTTTGTCCTTGATTGCACTCGGATGCTTAAATAATTATATCAAGTTTCAAAGTCGTGATAATGGAAGAAATAAGAGAAGTAAAAAAGAAAAAGAACTTGAGAAATAGTAGAGTTTATTTTATTCTGTAGTTGAGTAAAAATCTAAAAGAACGTGTCGTGTGTTGTCATGTTACTGATATTGATATCTATACGCTTGTGTGATTGAGCATGTAGGTGAAAATTGTTAATTATGCTTGCCATTCGGCCAAATCAATTTGATTATATATATTTCACTTAGCAGACTCGATTAATCCATGCATATTAAAACCTGCAAAGTTGGACAATACTAATTAAGCATGGAGTAAAAGTCAAAGATCGATCAATGCATCTGAAATAATTATTAACAAGCAGAAAGGAAAGCTACATTATTAAGTGTAAAACTTGAAAGATCGAAGAAAATCTAGAAATTATATATATAGCCATGCAAATGCAATACATACATATATATATATATATATATATATATATATATATGCCCTTGATCAACTGATCATCAGGCTCTTGATGGAGAGACGAGACTATTACAGAGCAATATAGAAAATTGCACAGCTCGAATCCGACTCGTTTCAACTTTGAAACTTCTCATGACTTTTGAATTTAGAGGAGGAAGCTGATCATGATCACCAGCTGCAGGCAGCATCATCTCCACATCTAAAACCCGATTACTTGCAGCAATTGCCCGATTGATTAATGTTATGACATAGGCAATTAAGTAGAATAGCCAAGGTCATAGAAATCGCCATAGCATAGCAACAAAGAGTCGGATAAATCAACTTCAAACACAAAGCTGAAACATCGACATCGGAATGGACCCCAAACATATACACAATCTTATGCAGGTAAGTATTAGTTAGCCAAAAGAGGAATCCAGAGAGTAGCAAAAACAACCAACATCCAGCTGCAGGAATCGTGGGAAACCAAGTTGGAACTTCCATTTCTATATCCTCATCTCTCAAAACCCTCTCCTGATCCACAAGTACTAATAAAGGCAACAACACTCTACTTAATGCTTCAATCTTCAAAAACCCATACATAGGGGAGAAGAATATCTCAAGGATGATGAACAAAGCAGTGAAACACCAATAATCGTTATCCTTTAAATCATCCTTGATTTTCATTTTCATTTGCGTTGTGATTATAACCCCCCCCCCGAATTTGCAACGAATGATGATAATGTCAAAAGCATCATAACTAGGGGTGTAAGCGATACGAGACTATTCGCAAGCTACTCAGACTCGATTCGATGAAAATTCGAATTCGACTCGACCACTGTCGGGTCGAGCTCGAGCTCGGGTAGCTTGAATAATTAATCGAACCGAGCTCGAGCTCGGCAATACTTGATTAATTAAATTATTATATATATTTTATTTTTTAATTACAAAATTGCAATTTTATCCCTTTAAAATATATAACCCTAAAAAGTAAAAACCTAAACAAAAAATTAGACCTTCACTCCTTCTGCGCCGCTTCTCCCCTTCTTTCAATCTCAAGAACAAATCTTTTTCTTTCTCTCTATTTCTTTCAAACCTATGAATTTTTTTTCCCTTTCCTCCCTGTTTTTGCTTCTTCAACTCATCCTTCCCTCTTATTTCTTTTGTTTTCGTTCTCATTTCTCCGTCTCTGGTAACTGGCAATACGACTCCGTCTCGGAATACTCTTGTCATCTGTCGGACTTCCTCTTTACCGGCACATCTCGCAGTTTTAGTGGCTTGATGATCAATCACCCATGAGGCCTTCAAATCGTTAGATCTTGCTATCCTTGACCGCTAGAGCCCTTTAGCAAATTCTGGCCACCCTGTTGTCCAACAAAATCTCAGATAGAATAGATCGGGTTGCTCTAGCTAAGCGTTGGGCTTGGGTATTGTAGGGTGACTTTATTATTTTCTTTTGTTTTCATTCTCAATATTTCTTTTGGAGAGAGTTTTCTTCTATGTGATTTGATTTGTTTCTATGGAAGATTGGCATTTGCTTGGAAGATTGGTATTTGCTAAGACGAAATTGTTTTGAACGGGTCTTGGATTTATAAAGTTGGACAATCAAGGTTGTTGATTTGGGCATCTGTCATTTATCTTGGGCCTATTCCAACTTTGCAACTTTGCATTTTGATTTAAAGACGAGACGATTACAAAGCAATATAGAAAATCGCACAGCTCGAATCCGACTTGTTTCAAAAACTTTTAATCTTCTCATGACTTTTGAATCTGGAGGATGAAGCTGATCATGATCACCAGCTGCAGGCAGCATCATCTCCACATCTTAAACCCGATTACTTGCAGCAATTGCCCGATTGATTAATGTTGTGACATAGGCAATTAAGTAGAATAGCCAAGATCATGGAAATTGCCATAGCATAGCAACAAAGAGTTGGATAAATCAACTTCAAACACAAAGCTGAAACATCGGAATGGACCCCAAACATATACACAATCTTATGCAGGTAAGTATTAGTTAGCCAAAAGAGGAATCCAGAGAGTAGCAAAAACAAGCAACATCCAGCTGCAGGAATTGTGGGAAACCAAGTTGTAACTTCCATTTCTATATCCTCTTCTTTCAAAACCCTCTCCTGATCCACAAGTAGTAATAAAGGCAACAACACTCTACTTAATGCTTCATTAATCTTCAAAAACCCATACATAGGGGAGAAGAATATCTCATGGGTGATGAACAAAGTAGTGAAACACCAATAATCGTTATTTAGATCAACTGGTAACGAGAAATAGACCTAAAAACGGATCAAATGAAACAAAAACAGATTTTCTTTCTAGTTTTATTTGGTACACTTAGAATTCAACTATATAATATATTATGCCCAAAGCACTCTTGACTTGGTTAAAGAACTCTATCTTTATCTTTATCTTTATCTTTTAGTTGGTTTCTCAAATCTCAATTGGGCCAATTTTTTTCACATCATTAGATTTTGTTGTTATCTTTTGTTACAACAGATAAACTAGAAATTTTGAAAAATTAATTTTAATCCTGGAGGATATATATGATAAAAGTTAAAATAGTCCACAATTCCACCCCACAATATTATAAATTGAAAATTTCCTACTTTCAACAATTTTTTGGACCTGTTCCTATCTGTTTGTAAACCGTAAAGCTAGGCGTTGAGGTGGCGACTCAGATCCTATTATCCCTTGGTATCAGAGGACCAAATCTTCCATACGTAGTAGTACTTGGTTGTTGTTAATAGAGAATGACGCTTTCATGTAAGGTAGAGGGAGACTAGGACTCATAATCATGACAGATCCAGAAAAAATCACAAAAGCCGCTCTCTTAGATCCATACTCTTTCCTTCACTCTGCCTCTAGTTCTTCTAGCCGTACCACTTTCTCCCTCCCACAACCTCCAAAACTAAAAGAAACCTCCGCAAACAAACTCCAACACCTCTATGAGCTGAATTATCTCTCGAAATGCCACCGAGTAGATGAATCAGGTTTACCCCTTATGAACCCCTACAATATCTTTGGCAAACCCCAGAGAAATATTACCAGATCTATTAAACAACTCATCCAAAAAACCCAGACAACTTCCCAAAGAGTACGTACAATCCTCCAACTTTAGCCAGTGCATCCTACCCTCAGGAACTCAAGAACATCTCATCACCCTTGAGATCCCATCCGAGTTTCCAAAGCAATGGCTAGAGCAAGGATACACTCACATCCACTTTGGAGCCATAAGGATAGCCCTAACCTACCATGCAGGTAAAGGCTTACCAGTCTTTGCAAGGATTAAAGTACTTGACTCCAGGTTTTTCGAGTACAGATTTGCCTGTCTTGGGATGGTAGAAACCTCCCTCAACACAGAAACTGTATTTGTCACTCTCTTTCCAAACTTCAATATGGCACTTGAAGATCCAACACTCCCTTCAGTATTAAAAGTCCAAGTGCAGATCGCAGGTGCACAAATGGTAGAGAATGCTCGTGAAGCAACTCTACACAACCAGATGTGCTACAGGATACAAGACCATGCAATGGATCTGGCTATCCTGAAGGAGCCAGAAACACCACTCCTTAAGTTCAACTCACATGAAGGTGTTACGACATGCCTTCATATGCCTAAAAAGATTTCAAGCCATAACTTCTCAAGCTTATGCCCACTTCATGGGTAACTAACTATGAGAAGCACATGGAAGCCCAGAAGACGGTGAAGTCCACAGATCCGAGACTCATCAAGAACAAGGATGGCTCAATCACCATCAAATTTGACCATGATGAGATAGAGGCACCTCCGCCTCCAATCTTCTCTACACAGTTCATGATGCAGCCCTGTCTCCCAGACCCGAATATCAAACTAGATATTCTCAGCTTCAAAACAGACGGCACACCCGTCTATGCTTTCAAAGACAAAGATGGACACTGTCCATGGGACATCAACTGCTCATGCAAAGCTTGTGCTCAGTACTTCGACGAGCTTAACGACGAAGACTATAAGCCAAAGAAGAAAAGGACCTCTCAGCAGCAGCTCCAGGAGAGATATGAAGCAGGTGACCTTGAAGTAGGTCTCCTAGGTAGTACTTGGTTGTTGTTAATAGAGAACGACGCTTTCACGTAAGGTAGAGGGAGACTAGGACCCATAACCATGACAGATCCAGAAAAAATCACAGAAGCCGCTCTCTCAGATCCATACTCTTTCCTTCACTCTGCCTCTAGTTCTTCTAGCCGTACCACTTTCTCTCTCCCACAACCTCCAAAACTAAAAGCTTTTGTCCTTGATTGCACTTTGATGCTTAAATGAGGTCAATTTTCGAAGTCCTAATAATAGAAGAGAGATCGAAGAGAACTTCAGAAAGAGTAGAGTTTTATTGTGTATCGTGTGTAGTTGTGTTAAAAGAAAGAATTACCAAAACCTATATTATATATATTAACAGGGGCGGATTTACAGGGGGGCAGGCCCCCCCCCCCCCCCCAACCTACCTCGCAACCTACCTACCAAACGGGTA
>AWWV01007120.1:0-10790 GCA_001974805.1 Corchorus capsularis
TTCTTAAAGAAAATTAGGCTTTTGTTTCTATTATTACAGGTTACAACAAGGTGGAGTTTATAAACTTTTTTTTTATATTTCATAATTTTATATTTATAGTTATATTTATATTTGTTTTATGTACTTTATTTTCAATTGAGATGGGATTATTCTTTTTATTCTATACCTCCAAAAAAATTCAATATACTCCGCCCCCCTTCAAGAATTTTCTGGGTCCGCTCCTGTGTATTAATACACCCTATCCTTGGGTGGGTTATGTTATTGTCATTTATACGCTTCTGTAAGGGGTGCATATCACCTGCAATCGCAAACCCTGCAATCCTGCAGTTGCATAACGTGGAGCAACTAAATCATGACACGTGCCTTGAATTTTTGTTATTTTGACGTCAAAGATAACAGCCAAAATAGGAAACGTTAAGTTAAACAAGAGTCCGGGAATTCAACAATATTTTTCTTTCTTTTTTTTTCCTTAGTAGAAATAAAATCGACTTAAACTCCAGCAAAAGCTTGAAGAACACCGATGAACAACCATCGTTGTCCAGCACTACTGTAACTTTACCGTCAACGAGCACCACCGTCAACTACCGCCGGAATCCTTGTCGGCGGCTCCAAATGCAGCTCCCAAATCGATCTTGCCACCCCCTTGGACGCACAAATTTCTCACGAATAATCTTCCAATTCAAAGTGATACATAAACTAAACCTTACCTCTCCCCATCAGGAATTTCCTTTTTTCTTTAATCCCGATTTGCTTCTCCAACGACCTAAACTAAACTACTCTATCTCAATCAAAGTGACCAAATATTTGAAATTAACAATAAACCCAAACTGTTGTTAAGAATTATTAATATTAAAATGGGTTTGATGTCAAAGTGACCGGAATTATTTGAAATCATTTTTGCGTTTGTTATTGTGGCGGATTGAGCTCAATTGGCTTCATTTTATGTTTGGGTTTCATCGAAATTAGTTCTAAATCACATCCATTGCTGCTCCCTTTACCAATTTGCAGTAATTAAAGTATTATTATTATTTTCAACTAAAATAAATAAGTAGGAAAAAAGAAGATGAGTTTAATTAGTAGGCTAAAGCTAATTTGCCTTCATAAATGAAAAACTGAAAATTTGATGCCTCTGATTAAGGCATTTTTAGGAAAAAGATTAAAGGAAAAAAGAGAGAAGAGAGGAAAACAGGGCTAGGTCTCCATGATTGTTTGAATTTTAACAGATTTTGGTTTTCTTTTCAAAGAAATTTTAACAAATTTATATATTTAAAAAAAATACCAGGAAGAGAGAAGGGAAATTAATATAGAAAGCTAAAAAATCTCAACAAGAAAAATAAAACTTGTAGCGGCATGGAGTGTTAACGGAGTTTTTTTTGCCGTTAGGCTTAGCATAATTCATGGAACGTGTCATGATATAGTGGCTCCACGAAATACAACTGCAGGATTGCAGAGTTTGCGATTGCAGGTGATATGCATCCTTCTGTAAGTGTGTGGGTGAAAATTGTTCGGCTTGAACCTTTGGCTTTGAGATGATAGTGTCATTCCGCCCAAATTCAATTTGATAATTGTTAGGTTATGTTCAACACTATTATTAATAATAACTTGACTCATATTATTATTATCGCTAAAGTCTAAAACAATTAGAGATATTAATAGGCATATCTTTCATTATTAAATTTATCATCCAAATACAACCAATATAAATTTATCAAATCTCTTAGCAAGATTTTTTTTTTCCAAACTTAGCAAGATTTCTTCAAAAGTTTTTTTTTTTGGTGAAAACCAGAAAGCAAAAATTACATCATTTGGAACCCCTGGGGTAAACAACCCCTCTCATATCCGCTCGCAAAACATCCAGCACTTCTTGTGGAGGAGAACGATAGACAATATAATCATCATCAAGAGAGCAGCCAAGCTTCGAAAGTCTGTCAGCACTAAAATTGCCTTCTCTTAATGTATGGTGAAAAGAACATATCCAGTCCCTGTGAAGAAGATCCCTTATATCTGCAATAAACGTCCCAAGAGGATGGAAATTAAGATCAACATCTTTAATCATGTCTAATACCACTTTAGCATCAATTTCACACTCTACCCTGCGGAACCCTTCTTCCCAAGCAAGCAAAAGCCCCAACCGGAGAGCATGAAGCTCAGCAACAACATTTGAACATATTCTAAGATGGGCTGCAAAACCAACTAGCCAACAACCTATATCATCTCTGATCAAACCCCCTGCACCAGCTATACCCGGATTTCCACACGATGCACCATCAGTATTTAGTTTCACAGCCAAAGAGTCAGGAGGATGCCAACTAATGCACAAACCAGAAGCAATAGAGACACCTTTCACCTTCAGAGCTGCACACACCTCATTCGCAATAATGAGAATTTCACGAGTGAGATTCGAACAGGTAACCCCAACCAGATTATCGTGAAAGATCAACCTGCACCGCTTTGTCCATATGCGCCAACAAGTCGTAGCAAACAAACCCACAAACCTCGAATCATGAGAAGATTCATCAAGATTGTCCTTAAGCCAACCCTCCAAGCAAGAACTAAAGAATACACTCCATTTTGCAGCAGGTATCAACTGCTCCCAAACTCTCCTCGCCTCGGGGCAATCTCGCAAAGCATGGAGAACATCCTCCACTTCACCACCACATATAGAGCAATAAGCATCCACATCCAAACCCCATGAAAACCGAAGGTGTTTTGTAACCAATCTCCCTCGTATCGCAAGCCAAAGGAAATAAATCCACCTTGCTGGGATTTGTAATTTCCAAAGCCAAAGCCAATTTTCAGCCACGTTAATCTCTTCCCCTTTTAACAAGTTCAAGTAAGCTGACTTTGCTGGAGAATTTTCCATTAGCTGTGAATGCCCATATATAAAGAATCCGCCATAGCTCGAACTCTTGGTAAAGGATAGCCAATAAACATGCATAGCTGCTTCCAACGGTAATTGCGCAAAAATAAGATCAATATTCCAATTACCAGTATTAGAGATAAACTCACTCACCCTACTATTATTATTCACATACGATGGAACATCTTCAAAACTTTCAATCAATGGCCTATCCAACCATTTATCAGTCCAAAAACGAACATTAGAACCCTCCCCAATACGCCATTTAAGACCACCCGCAAGATCCTGCAAAGCGCCAAACAAACCACGCCAAGAAAAGGACCAAATAGGTTTAGCGCCATGGGAAGAAACAAAGCTAATCACATCGTCAGGAACCCTATACTTTGACTTTAACAACCTCACCCACAAACTTTGCGGCTCCGAAAGGAACCGCCAAGCAGTTTTTTGCAATAACACCCGATTGTGAAGAGCTAAACTTCGCAAACCCAATCCACCAAACACCCTCGGCTTGCAAACCTCTTCCCATCGTACAAGATGTAGAGCTCTTTTCTCCTCACTACCACCCCAAAGAAATCTGCGATTTAAACTATCAAGTCTCCCAATAATCCCACATGGGAGCTTAACAGTGAGCATAGAATAAGTTGGAATTGAAGATGTAACCGAGCTCACAAGCGTAGCTCTACCAGCCAAACTAAGAAATTTTGACTTCCAGCCATTTAACCGACCACTAACTTTATCCACAAGTTCCCGAAATGTATCTTTTACCACACGTCCATGGATTAATGGAACTCCTAAATACTTTCCCAGTTCTTTAGAAGCTGCAATACCCAAAATCTCACAAACTTTCTGAGCATTCCTGGTAGAACCATGAGGGGAAATAAATAATTTAGATTTCTCCAGACTCACCTTAGCACCTGAAGCAGCACAAAACATATCTAAAACCCTTTGCATGACCCCAGCTTGTGATTCCGTAGCCCTACCGAAAAGAAACAAATCGTCTGCAAAGAACAAATGGGAGATGGAAGGTCCACCTTTCCCCATAACAATAGGCTTCCAAGAACCTTGTCGAATCTCCTTCATTATCAAATGACCAAGTCTCTCCATACACAACACAAATAAATAAGGAGAGATCGGGTCTCCTTGACGTAATCCACGCCCAGGCTTAAAAAATTCAGTTTTCTCTCCATTCCAGAGTACAGACATCGAAGTACTTTCAACACAACACATAATCAAATTCACCCAACATTGAGAAAAGCCAAAAACAATCAAAGTTTCTCGTAAAAAGGCCCAATTAACCCTATCATAAGCCTTCTCCAAGTCAATCTTAACTGCCATCAATCCATTCTTAGCCCTAGACTTCTTAATGGTATGAATCATCTCTTGCGCAACAAAAATATTGTCCGCTGCTTGTCGTCCAGGAATAAAACTGGACTGCAGAGGCCCAATTAGATCACCAAGCAGAGGTCGTAGTCTATTAACCAACACTTTTGTTATCAGTTTATAGGCCACAGTACACAAGCTAATAGGGCGGAATTGCTTCACATATTCTGGACTACTTACCTTCGGAATTAATACAATCAATGTCTGATTCAAAGTAGGATTAAAAGAACCCGAAGCAAAGGCTGATTGAACTAGCTCAACTAAGTCATTCCCCACTGTCTCCCAACATTCCTTATAGAAGCCAGCTTGAAACCCATCCACACCAGGAGCTTTCCATGCCTTCATTTGGAATAAAGCAGAACGAACTTCACATGGCGAAATCTCCTTACTTAATAACATCCTATCCACATCTGATATTATAGGTTGTTCCAACAACCCCAAGTCTAACCGATCACCACCATTATTATTATAAAGATCCTGGTAAAACTTTACAACTAAATCTTTTAACGGCTCCTGCTCCACAATCCACTCTCCATCATCATTGCGGAGCATAGATATTTTATTACGTCTACGCCGACAAATAGTAGATAGATGAAAGAAGCGAGTATTCCGCTCACCATGCTGAATCCACTGAACCCTCGATTTTTGAGCGCAATAAACCTCTTCCTGCTCAAGGATCTGATCGTACTCTTTTAATAAGTCTTCTTCCAACAACTCAAGCTGGTGAGAACGTTGAACAATCAAGGATTTTTGGAGCCCTCCAATTCTTGCGCGCAGCTTCTTCTTCCTCTCAAAAATATTCCCAAACTCCTCTTTATTCCAAACTTTCAAAGCTTCAGCCAAAAACTCCCCCTTCCCAGTGATATCTCCCGACACATGCTTCCAATTCTAATCAATTAACCTCTTACAACCATTATGCGATAACCACATAGCTTGAAACTGAAATGGGCGTTTCAAACTATCTGTTGGCACATATGGTTCACATTGTAACAAGATAGGACAATGGTCAGAGTGTAAACGAGGCAAATGCCGAACCATAACATCAGGAAACATCAACCGCCACTCCGCATTCGCAAGAGATCTGTCTAAACGTTCATGTACTCGAGCTAGCCCTTTCCGTTTGTTACACCATGTAAAGCTAGGCCCCGAATAACCTAGATCAATGAGCCCACATGAAGCAATCATACCATTAAATGACATACATCGGCCAATTGAAGATGCCACCCCGCCAAACTTTTCACCACTATTAGCAACATCATTAAAATCCCCCATAACCACCCATGGGATATCAACCGAAGATGCAAAGCTTTCCAAATAAGTCCAAAGGCGCCGTCTAGTCTCTAAAATAGGGCTAGCATAAACCACAGTTAAAAGGAACTGTGATTTATCAGAATTCTTAACATAAGCATGAACCAATTGAGAAGATGAAAAGAAGACATCCACATCCACAACAGATTCTTCCCAACACAACCAAATGCCACCAGCAAAACCTTCCGGGTCAACAACATGAAACTTCGGCATTCGTAAACACTTTAATACTTTGCGAGTTGTATTTCCAGAAATTCTAGGTTCAACAACCGCCATAATTGAAGGTTTATAAGTATCAATTATATCAATCGCATGACGTCGAAATACCTTATTCCCTGCACCTCGACTATTCCAAAGTATGCAATTCATTAAGAAACAATATTAAGACTTGGGTACTCCTTCTCCCCAAGCTGAGATTCATCCATGTTAACATCCATAAAGCTACCCTCCTTATGAGAGCCATCATCATCATGCATCAAAATATCTTGTGGTTGGGAATCAGCCACCACAGTTCCAGTCGACAAACGATCCGGCGGGTTACGGCTTCTAACATCAGCACTCGACACTCCAACAACATTAGATGGTGAAGGAGAATTACATTCTTCCTCCATTAACTCATTGTTGTCGAAAGCCTGTGAGTCACCTTGAAAATTGCTATTATCACTCGAAACATTAGCAGCATTTTCCATAGATTTCTTAGCAGATAAAGAAACAGTAGCCCCATGATTAGGCTTTCTCACGACAGTATTTTCTTTAGGTTGAGATACTTGATGCCCATAAGAGCTTTGGGCCTTAACACCTTTTTGGGCCTACTTTGAACCCATACTAGCTCCATAACTTTCCTTTGGCCTTTTAACACCTTCAGCCCATGCCTTCACTACCTTCTCCCTCTCATTAACTTCCTCGCCATC
This sequence comes from Corchorus capsularis, assembly GCA_001974805.1. Classification (NCBI taxonomy): domain Eukaryota; kingdom Viridiplantae; phylum Streptophyta; class Magnoliopsida; order Malvales; family Malvaceae; genus Corchorus; species Corchorus capsularis. The sequence continues at coordinate 6,460 of AWWV01007120.1, forward strand.
AGTTTCCAAATTTACCACTTCTTCTTCCTCAGGTAACACCGCAAATCTCGATCCTGCTCTAAAGTCCTCACCCGACACATCAACATTACGAGATTTCTGCACATTCCTAGAATTGCGGCGTGCACGACGGGACTCCGCAATCATCCACGGGCCAAAATCCCCTATGCGTGCACCTTCACCCCGCTGCTGTGCTCCTGCATCCTTGTCCTCCACGCCCTGCACACCGCCGTTTACATCCACAGACGCCTCCTTTGTTTCATCAATAGGAGGGCAAAACGTACAAGGACCTCGAATACCAGCTCTTCCACACCGGAAGCAAATAAGCTTCAGACCTTCATACTCCACTGAGATCCATCTATCCTCAAAGAAGACCTTCAGAATCAATGGCTTGCTAAACTCAACCTCAACACATACTCTTGCAAACCTTCCCCTTGAAGCCGTTCTAGTATTGACATCCGCCTTGATGGCCTTGCCCACAGTGTTCCCCAAAGCCATAAGGATCCTCGGATGATAGTATTCTATCGTAAACCTGGAAATCGAACCCAAATAGCCGTCGACTCAATAGAGGCGGTCTCCGGATTAAAATTGGGTTGCCATCTGCGCATAGTCAAATAGTGGCCAAAAATCGTCCATGGCCCTTCATCCAACACAAACTTCAGATCTTGCAACATCGTGAACTTAGCGACATAGAAACCAGATCCTAAGTCCACTAAATCCCAATCACCTTTCGGATTCCAAAGCTTGTGTAACCTGTCCTCAAGGACTTTAAACGAAACGTTTCTCCTCAAAACCTTAACAATGAGGCAATCTGCCCATTGTCGCCTGATATGGCTTTTAAAGCGGTCAGAGAGGGAGATCATCGGCCATCCTTCCCTCTCGGCAACATGGATCAAGCCCTCATCAGACTCTAAAGAACCCAATTCATCATGTCTGTCCAAAGGTTTCTCCCTAGATCCCAGCATAACATCACGAAAAGAGAGACCAGCAGTAGCCTGGCCCTCGCTAGAACCCTTATTCGCTTTAACCTTTTTGGTACTCCTTGCCAATTGATCATCTTCCTCGCCCGACCGTTCCCGCTGGTGTTGTTCCATCCGCTTTTTCACATCTAATTATCTCTTCAAAAGTTCAATTAATGGTCAAAGTGTTTTTTTTTCCAGGTTGTGGATGGAGAAAATGAGACCATTACAAATCAATAAAGAAAATTAATGGTCAAAGTGTTTTTTTTTCCAGGTTGTAGATGGAGAAAATGAGACCATTACAAATCAATAAAGAAAATTGCATAGCTCGAATCCGATTAGTTTCAAAAACGCTTTGAATCTTTTCACAATTCTCTATCTGTTTTGTCAGCAGAAGCAAAGCTAATCACCAGGTATCATCTGAGGCTTAATATCCTTTTTGTCTCTTGAATTTGTAGTGTTTGGACGTTTTGGTTTTGCCCTTTGAACTTCAATTTTGGACATTTTATCCCTGAAATCTCAATTTTGGACGGTTTTACCAAACGGTTAGGCTAACGGCATCGTCATGTTGCTGACATGGCAATGCCACGTCATACCAACCCGACCCACATGACATGACAGTGCCGTTGGCCTAATCGTTTGAGAGGGGGTAAAACGTCCAAAATTGAGAGTTCATGGGATAAAAATGTCCAAAATTAAAGTTCAGGGGGCAAAACGTCCAGACGCTACAAGTTCAAAGGGCAAAAATACTTTTGCCCAACATCTGAAACCCTATTACTTCCAACAATTGCTCGACCGATCAGTATTGTGACATAGGCAAATAGAACAACAAAGGTTATCAAAATCACCACACCATAATAATGAAGAGTTGGATAAATCAACTTTAAAATCAAAGTTGAATCCTCTATTTTAGGGTCAAGCCTAAAAATGTTTAGAATCTTTACCAAGTAAATATTAGTCAGCCAATAGAGTAATCCCGAGACTAGCAAAAACAAGCAATATCCAGTTGCAGGAATGGCTTAGAACCAAGTTGGAACTTCAAGAATAGCAAATTTAAACCCAAAGCATTAGCAGGGTCACATTTAACTAGTATAATTGAAATTAATTATAATTACACGTAAGGGAAAAAGTAAATTTTAATCACAATACATTATACATTAAACTACCAAATAAAAACATGTCAATCACAAAAAAATTTTAAATTAAAATGGTAAAAATAAAATAATTATAATTAAATGAAAATAAAGTTTTTAGTAGAATAAAACTATATATTACAAAGATTCTAATATATCCAAGTTCTTAATGAAAAATAGTAGAATGGTAAATATAAAATAATAAAATAATTATAAAGATATTAGATTTAATTAAATAAAAACAGAGTTTTTAGTATAATAAAACTATAATAGTTTAAGTAATGATATTTAAGAAATATATTCGAAAAAGAAAGGTATAATCGTCGATTCAAAAATTTTACAACATTCATAATTTTATATATTGTGTAGAATAGATATAGATATAAACATAAATATAGATTATATGAACCTTACTATTTAAAACTAAATTTCTATTCATGAAATGAAGGGTACAATATTCAAATATTATTACAATCAAATAATTCTTACATGCCCAAACATCCAATGAGAATCTTTATATGCCCAAATGATATTTAAGAAATATATTCGAAAAAGAAAGGTATAATCGTTGATTCAAAAATTTTACAACATTCATAATTTTATATATTGTATAGAATAGATATAGATATAAACATAAATATAGATTATATGGACCTTAGTATTTAAAACTAAATTTCTATTCATGAAATGAAGGGTATAATATTCAAATATTATTACAATCAAATAATTCTTACATGCCCAAACATCCAATGAGAATCTTTATATGCCCAAACCAAATATAGGTAGCACCATTACCAAATTGTAATTGCGTTATACTATGAGCTAGAGCATTGGCAATACGATTTCAATGTGAAAAAGAACAAGTAGAAAGTAAACTAGCTAGATGAAGAATATGCTCAATAAGGCACTGCCTTTCCCAAATTGATCTTGCACCCCTTCTGATTTCATTTATCGCCATAAGAGAGTCCCATAGATCGCTAAAATCTCACAACCAGCACATACGACACAATGACCTTATCAAATATCCAAAACTTTGTGTTGTAAATTGGCTTTCCCAGGTAGAATGTTGTGAATTAATCTCCAATTAAAAAACTTGATTTTCACAAGACATTTGATTTCCAAAGAAACAGCCAAACAAACAAACAACAATTAATTAAGTATGAGATATTAATTCGACTCCAGAGGATATACTTACTCCATAATAAAAGTGTGTTTTTTTTTTAAAGAAATTTAAAAACTAACACTTTTTAGTAACTCCTCTCATATCCATAGGCATAGCTAACGCCTAACCAAGCCAGCAACTCTCTGGGCAGCTATAATATAACCTCAAGATCATTGTCCAACTGGCATCTTAGTTCATAATTTTTACCCAAACCCCATTATCTCACTTCACAAAACAAATACTATCAAATTACCTAAACCAACACATCCCAATTAATCTTATGTACTTTATATATTAATTTATAGTGATATTTTGATTCATAACAAGTCTATGTCATCTTGAGACAATGTTACAATCTAATGAAAACCTTTAAGTAACGCATGAAACTTTGATGATTAAATTCATCAAATGATAATACTCAGATTAAGCGTATTTACAATCAAACAACTTTACTCAGTATTTCTTCATCATTCCAAAAACACCAATACTCCAATATTAGTACAATCTTTTAGCGATATATATATATATATATATATATATATATATATATATACACTAAATACTATTCCGATTAGATAAATCTTTGTAGCAATAAGACCAGAATTCGAGATGTACTATATCTGCATACCATTTCAATTGGTAGTACTCCATCATTTTTTGAGTAAAACTTGCTTGACCATAGCAAGTCAGAAAAGATGAACTTTTTCCTTCTTACTCTTTTAAAACTATTACTATAAAATAATTAAAGACAAAAGTTTAAAAAAAAGTATAGAAAAAAAAATACAGCCAATGTATTTCTCACTCTATTACTTAATACTCATCCATGGAAAGGAGGAAAACTCGAAAAGTCTCTGCTTCTTTTCTTTGCCTTTAAGTGTTTTTTTTTATTGCTAAACGTCATCTCTCTTTTGTTAAATACGGCCATTTTTTACACTTTTACCCTTTATTCATATTTTGAACTTTTTAACAACTTCTTCAAGCCCTAAACTTCATTTCTAACAACTTTTTCAAACTTCATTTCTAACAAATCTTCAAATTCATTTTCCTTCATTTTAATCATAAACTAATTAAATACTAATT
>AWWV01007121.1:0-19738 GCA_001974805.1 Corchorus capsularis
ATAAACTAAGTAATTTGAATTAACTAATTAAAACTAATCATAAACTAAGGGGGTTGCTAAATACCGCCCTATTTTTGCTATTCACCGCCCCACTTTTTACAATTTTGCCCTTTGACCTTTGCCACTTTTTCACTTTTGCCCTTAGCCACGCGGAGCCTCCCCACTAGGGCGGCTCCACCCACTAGGACGGCTCTGCCACGGCTAGCCGCCCCACTAGGACGGCTCTGCCACGGCTAGCCGCCCCACTAGGGCGGCAAAACTATTTTTTTTTAAAAATGGGTTTAGTACCGGTGCCGCCCTAGGAGGGCGGCTTGGCCATGGCTCAGCCGCCCTAGGGGGACGGCCTAGCCATGGCATGCCGTCCCCCTGGTGCGGCATTAGCATGGCCAGGCCGCTCCCCTGGGGCGGCCCTACCATGGCTCAGCCGCCCCCTAGGGCGGCATGAGCAATTTTAGTAAAAAAAAAAAAAAACTTAGATTTACAAAAGAAAAACATTTATTTCATAGAGATTTTCATACAAGTAAAGATTTTAGTTTGAAGGTTGTTTGAATGTTTTAAAAGATTTGGAGTTAGAAAGTTGAAAAAATATGAACAAAGGACAAAAGTGTAAAAAGTGGGGCGGTGAATAGCAAAAATAGGACGGTATTTAGCAATTCAGTAAACTAATTAATATTAAAAAAATTTAAAAATGACCTAGCTAGAGTTAAATAAAACATTTTTTTATTTTTTTTAAAATATTTTTACCTCATTCGATGGCGAACCCACATTATTGTCCATTTCCGGAGTTCTCGGCTTGTTTTACGTTAGTAATTAGCTCGGAGATTTCAGAGAATTTGAAATATTACAAATCGGAGGAAATTGCGAAAGTGTCAAAAATTATAAAAAGGGGTTGTGTTTAGCAAACTTTTTTTTTTTTGTCAAATCTGTACGGGAAGTGGGAAACTGAAAAGGTTTCAACCAATCAATCACGTGATATACCCGTTGCTCAAGATTTTTGATCAAATCAAATCAGACGCCATTTAGGTGCCTGTCACAGACAAGGGCAGTGACCCTAGCCTTCCCCTTCTTTCATTTTGGTGCTTGTAGTCTTTATTACATACATAGTTGAGACTTGAGAGTCCTCTGCCTTTCCGAGAAAAAAACAGGGTTTTTGTGAGAGAAAATTCAAAGGAAAAAGTTGTAGGTTTGAGTGATTCAATGGAGGAATTGCAAAGTGTTCTTGAAAATGAAGGATTAACTGTCACTTTTGATCCAATGAAAGGGCGTTGTCTAATCGCCAACAAAGATTTTTCTCCAGGTCTTTCAATTTCCCTCTATAAAAATGTTTCCTTTCCTTTCTTTTACCTCTGCTTCTGTTGAAAAATGCTAACTTTAAGCACTCTGTTTGGTTGTTAGTAAAATAAGAAGAAGAAAATAAAATTTGTGCTTCTGAAAAACTTGAACTTGAAAAGCTTGTTTTTTTTCTTCTCACTTGCTGCTTGCTTGTTATGGAAGGAAATGCGTGAGAGAAATAGAAGAAGTTATTGTGAAAAAAGAAAAGAGTTTCCCTAAATAAGCGACTATTTATACTTTGAAATTTATTTTCTTTCGTTTTTTTTTCCCGGTAAACATCGCCAACAAATAAGGAATCTAGCTCTAGGAAAGGAAATCAAAAGCGATATCCAGGAAAAAAAAAAAGAAAAAAATCAAAGGAAAAAAGAAGGGCTTCTTCAAAACCCCAATTTTCTTCTTTTACATGGGTGCCTTACTTGCATTGCAGGAGAGGTGATACTAAGGGAAGAGCCTTATGTTTGTGCACCTAAAAGTTTTGCTTCTGAAGCAGTGCCAGTATGTCAGGGGTGTTTCAAAACAAGTAACCTTAAGAAATGTTCAGCCTGTCAACTTGTTTGGTACTGCGGGCGTTCATGTCAGGTAGAAGCTCATCTTGATTTATCCTTTATTATATTTATCACCTTAAAACAAGTAACAAGTAACTCTGTCATTGATTTCAGTTGTCTGATTGGAAGATGCATCGACTTGAATGCCGAGCCATCTCAAGGCTTGACATGAACTGGCGAAATGTTGTTGCTCCTGATATATGCCTGATGGTAAAGTTGTACCTTCGAAGAAAGTTGCAGAGTGATAAGGTGAATAATTTGGTCTTGAATTATATGATGTTATTATTGTTTTTTTCCCCCAACTTCCTGATGTCAACGAAATTAGTTTGGACCTGAAATCTGCCTGATGCTTGCTTGGTTGACTGTGTGTCATGTTATTATCTTAGATCTCTTTTGTATGTGTTAATATGAATTAACTGTGTTTTCAATGCAAGGGAGGCTTTTTAGGAAAACTGATATGAGAATTCCTGGAAAAGAGACTGTAGAACTAGAAGTGCTTCTAGATCCTTATTCTCTACCAAAACTAAGCAAGTTTTAGGTTTAGTATGAGATACAGAAGTGGAAAATGTATTTAGGAGAAGTTTTTTGAGTTTGTAAAAGGGAACTTAAGGTTGATCATATGTTTTTCTTCACAACTTTGATTTTTTTTTTTTTGGACAAGCTTGTTCATGTCATTCATTAGTTTGACAGATTTCCAACTGACCCTTGATGCCATGATAATTTGTTTCATTTTATGGTGCATAGTGCTACCTGAGGTTGTCAATAACTATTTGACCCAAAACACAAGGCTGTTAGATAGGGGCTGAAGACTAGTTTTATTCACTATCTGACCCTCTTTCCTACAAATAGATTGGGCTGTAAGCATAAGCACACCTTGCGTCTTGATTCTGATTCTGGACCACTTGGGCAAGTAGGGGTTTATTTCCTGCCAAGATTTAGCTAATGTACTAGCTTAATCTGCTAGAATAAGGATCCAATAATACTTTGCATTTAATAACATAGGCCTAATCAATGAATTCAAAGGAGAATTTTTTGTTTAATTTTCAGGGTTCATTTATCCTTTTCCTTTCTATATTGCTATAATGTTCTTAGCATTGTCTAAGTTATCTTACTGAAAAGAATTGAAAAGAAAAAATGGATATAGTTTTATATTTGTTCATTTGGTGCTCTACCAGATTATCCCAACTACAGCTACTGACAACTACAAGTTGGTGGAGTCATTGGTTGCTCGTATCCTTTTTAGTTTGGTAATGTTATTTCATTTCCTGATCCTACCATTTTACTTAACCTTATATTTTTTAAGATATGTCTAGCATCAGTGAGCAGGAAAAGTTTCTATATGCCAGGAAGGCTGAAATTGTCAAACTAATTCTTCAGTGGCCTGACATTAATGATAAACAGACTGTAGAGAACTTTTCCAAGGTATTCTAGATAAGCTCAAATTTGATATGAATTTAGTTATCTCAGAGAGCTTAATCATTTGGACTTTCTTCAATTTTCTCTGATGATGGTACACTTTTTTGAGTATGCAAGTTAAACGAGATATTTGATGGTACTTTCTCTCCAAGGTATCGAGATAAAAAAGCTCAAATTTGATATGAATTAAGTTTTCTCACAGATGTGTAACTTGATCATTTGGACTGAATTAAGTTTTCTCAGAGATGAGTAGCTTGATCATTTGGACTTTTTTTTAATGTTAGTACTCTTTTTTGTGTATGTATGTTAATTGAGATGTCTGATGTTTTATTTGCAGCCAAAGCACTGATAGTTTGCTGTTTTTATTCCCTGGTCTTTCTTTTATTCCAAACTGCAAACCATAGGGCATGGAAAAAGAAAAAGAAAATCTTGTTTTAAGCTTTTGGTCACTCCATAAAGGTTTGACCAATAGGCAATAGCAATGGGGAGTGTAATTTTGGATCTCAAGAGATGCTTTAATTATTTTTGCTGCACTGTAAAAGGAAGGCATTCTTATCTAAGTTTAGTGGTTAAACCCTCATTTCTATAACCTTTTTACCCTGAAGAACTAGGCATATCATTAATGGCAATCACTTTGTTTCCCTGCACTAAAAAATCTGACTCGGAAAGTTGATGTTGTATCAATGCCCTGAAAATTATTCTTATTGTAATGCAGCTTTCACGCAACACACATACCATCACTGGCAGTCAAATGGAACCTCTGGGCATCGGACTGTATCTTGTCATTTCTCTGATTAACCACAGGTAGGCAGGTAGTCTATATAACAGACTGACAAGTTTGATTTTATTATTTTCATTTTATTGTATTTTTCGGGTGACATTTGGGGATAGAGGATTTGAACTCTTTGCTTTCAGAGCAAGGGGAGCATGCACTATTCACCAATCCAATGAGCTAATTACTTGATGCATTTTTTGTTTTCTTTTCACCTTATGTGCTTTATATGATTGTGGTGTTGCAGCTGCTCGCCCAACACTGTTCTGGTATTTGAGGGGAAAGAGGCTGTGATTCGAGCAGTGCAACAAATCCAGAAGGGTGATGAGGTAATGTTTGTCTTGTTTTCCTACGAAAATAAGATGGAATGTTACTGCAACCAATTCAAGTATTAGTAGACTCAATCGTTGGTTAATAACCCAATTGATCTATCATGGCTGGCCTAATTGTTAATGATTGGCCTTATTCAGGTGTTCGTAAGCTATATAGACACTGGTGCAGCAACCATGTCTCGGCAAGATGATCTTTTGAAGCAATACTTTTTCACTTGCACATGCTCCCGCTGCTTAAGTCATGATCCTGTCCATGATGATATTGATGGGTCTTTCAAATGCATGAATGACAAATGCAGTGGAGTTTATGAATCTAACTTTGGTAGGTGGTTCATGATGGTAAAAGTCTTATTGTTTGATATATACATTAAAAATTTTCATTGCTTGAACATGCAGGTAATGATAAATATATATGCAACCAATGTGGAAGAGCTATGTGTATGGATTTTTTCGCAAAATTTGTACAGAGAGCGATACCCATCCTTAATAGTAAAAAACCTGCTATGGCTTCAATATCCTTTTCAATTCTTAGTGTATAGAACCGTTTTGATGTTTGATCTTAGTTTATGTTGCATATGCGTATATTAAAGTTTGTTTTAGACTTGGTTTTCTGTTTTTACAACTAGGTATTAGTCATGACCAAGTTATTTATTTATTTTTTCTGTAGAAACAATTAAAATTGAAGTTGTTCCTTGACTGACACTGTTTAAGATGTTAAGGAATTTCTTTCTGCTAAAAAGAAACGCGAGAATTTTTTTAAGGAAATTTGCGGTCCTTCTTCAATCTTGCTGACGAAGGTCCAAAGTGTTCTTCTTGAGGTAGGATTTCCAAAGGTTTTATTCTCCCTAAAGGAATTTACTTCCTTGACACTAATAAGGTTTTAAAATGCTTTGCCTTTTTTGATGACTTGGATACCATGTGAATAAAATATTCCTTGATTTGTTGGTCAAAGAATGTATCATCAGGATTAAAACTAGCAACTGTCTCAAATAAAAGTATTTTATAATTTTGCGAATAGGATATATTACTTAAACATGTTAATTGTATTAATTTAACTAGGACTATATATGGTTGGTAGTTTATGAGTAAATCTCCATGCTAATTGCAGAGAAAGAAACATAAGAAACGAAGTTATTATCATGGGAGGAACAAATATAGATTTTCATTATGTAATGATTTATAGTGCTGTAAGTTGATGATTTTTCTTGATCTGAAATTTGATATCATATTACCATGAATGTTTTCAGGATTACATAAACCTGGGAGATATGCAAAAGGCATTAGAATATTGCAGATTAACAATGCCTACTTATCAGAGTATGCCATGTTTCTATTTTAAGTTCTATTTAGAATATCAATATAGTTCCTTTCCTATCTCTGAGATGGAAGATCTCAAACTGTCCCCTGGTTATAATTTGAACTAAAAGTCTAAAATGTTCTTTTTTCCCATTATCACCTTGAAATTGTTAATCACTTAAAATTGGATTGTTCTATGTTTCAGCTACTTAATGAATGGCATAAGGACTATCAAATGGGATTTGAATTAGCATAACATGTTAAAAAGATGAACTCAAACATTTTTGCTTATATTCCTGGGAAGATAGAGTATGATGATGAAGAATAACAGTGTGAATTAGAGTGGTAACTAGTGGGTGTATGTTCTTTTTAATGCTATCCTAGATAAGTTGCAACTAAATTAAAGGCCAGTGCATGTGATATATTTGTGTTAGTTTTCTAAAAGTAGTAGTATTTTTTGCTCTTCAGTGATATTTAAGGTTTCATGTTCAAAGCATCTGCAGTTCTGATGTATTTGATGTCTTCCTCCAGGAGTATATGCTGGATTTCATCCTTTACTGGGACTGCGATATTATACCTCTGCCAAGCTTGAATGGTTGGAAATTGTTCTTAAGCTTTTAGTATCTATAACTTGCACTTAGAGCTTTCTTTTACATTTATTGCACAGTAGCCAAATACGATCACTTTTACCTTTTTTAAGAAACTTGTATGCACTTGCTTATTTCTTTGTCACACCTACAGAATTTTCTGAACAAGACTGCTTCATTTCCATTGTAAAGCCCTAGGAAAGAAGTTTTTGTAGTAGAAAACCCCACTACTGTTGGTACAATCAATTATCTGGTCTAATTTGCTAATTTGTTGGTGATGCTAGTTTAATTTTCCAGCTTCTGTGTTGAAACTATAAGAACAATGTTGTTAAGGGCAGTTGTTAGACTTTTGTTCTGTTGTAAGTTAGTAACCTGTGCAAACATTCATAGGAGGGAGGTCTCTCTAGTCAGTTCAGTTGGGAGTTGGGAGTGAAGCACAAATTTTACTCTGCAACTATAATAGCATCAGGGCTTAGATCATATGCTTATTCATAGGGTTTTATTTGCATTTTCTACTTGATCAACAAATGATCTGTTATTCATAATTTAGCAGGTGATTTTCCAGAAGTCTGCTACTTACTATCGAATACCTTTGATTGCAGGGTTAATGGAAACAAGGTGATCGCTGTCGACCACCTGGACAAGGCAGTAGATATATTGAAAGTTACTCATGGGACCGAAACCCCGTTTATGAAGGACCTCTTAGGGAAGTTGGAGAAAGCACGAGGTGGAGCTCCTTTTGAATTTTGAACTCAAGTTTTATGTGGTAGGATACTGACCAACTAATTTGTTATGATGAGTATATGCTGCAGCAGTTCAAACATTTTAGACATTTTCATGCCTAAGAAATGCTCAAGCATTCAGTGCTGTCGTAGTAACCAAGGCCATGCTATATTCCAAGTATATTATTAACTCTGTCTTGAAGCTTGATGACACATTTATCCACAAGTAATATTAGTGGAGGAATATTCAAAATTATTATGCTTAATTATATAGTATTTTTTTTTATTATTAATGGTAAAGAGTAAAGAAAGATCCAGCAAAAGAGTTTAGGAATAATAATATATATATTTATTTACAAATTAACAAAGAATCACTTACCAACCTTTCAAAGAGAAGGCCATATAGAGGATTCATAGAAGGCGAAGTGTTGAGGCCACACATCAACGGTGGAAGGGCCGACCTTTCTAACCTGTTGGCTGCCTTGATCATATGCTAAAATGTCGTCCTTGAGGATTATATGGATTTATTCCAATGCCAAAGGGATAAAAGTAGGAAGCTCCAATTGCTTTAAAGTCCATCATGCTTAATCCAAGATGTTGCTTAAATCTTATGGTATGAGAAGGAACCCATTGCTGATGATTTACGTAATGGTCATACATATGAACACCATCAACTTTTTTGATGTTGAGCATCCAAATTTCTATTGAGGAATTAATCCTAATGAATCGGAGGAAGTCTCCTGGTGCTTCATACAAGGATCTCTGCGTAGAGGCCTATAACTGTAGAATAAGAAGCCTGATACAGCATGTTGGCTCAATACGTAGCGTTGGCGGAAGCTTTCGGCAGATATTAAGCCATTCCATTTTTTTGAGACGCACTTGCACTGGATAACCAATTTCACCGGCAATCTAACAAGTATATTCACCAGGATTTCGTTTGCAAGTACCTCCATGTATATATGAAACTTTCTTATACAAACTATATATATGAATTTCGCTTCAATTCAAGAGAGAGATTAGAAAAAAATAAAAACTTAAACGAAAAGATCGAAAATAACGAAACCCAAATGTGTGTTTGGGTAGGGATTTTTGAGGGGGATTTTCATTTTAATCGGGATATTTAAAAATCTAATTTAGAAATTTTTGTTTGGCTTTTCTTAAGGAGGGTTTTGCAAAATTTGAGGCTTTTGTATCGGGATTTTATCAGCCCTCAAAATCCCGTTTAAAAAGACACCTAGTCAGGTGTTCTTTCTAAAATCCTCACTACGGCAATTAAAAATAGAACAATGCTACATGACCCTCCAATTTGTCCCTCCATTTGTCCCCCATCAAGAGATTTACCCTGTAAATTCTCCATATTTATACCTAGGGGCTAAACCTGAATTTAATTTCTTATATTAATTATCAGGGGGCTAAACCTGTTTCCTTAATTATTTAGGAGGGACAAATTGGAGGTTCAAATAGAATTATCCTTAAAAATATTCACGCTTAAATTACCAGCTTGATTAAAAAATTGGGGGGGGGGGGGGGCAAGTAAATTTGCTATTTTGGCTTTCGTCTTATAATTTCTTTTCTTTGCCACCAAGCCTGTAACTTTCACAAGAACACAGACTCACAATCTCCAACTTTTCCAGTGCAAAAAAAAAAAAAAAAAACAAACTTTACACCTTTTCAGTTGCAATTGATCCCATCATTTTATACCCCACCCCATTGTTACTTTCATCTTCCATCCCTCCCAATTACACAGAGTAAAAGAATTGGTTGCCGCCTTATTTTCCAGGTTAGATTTTAATTTTAATTTTTGTTTGTTTGATTTTGATGTTAACTTTTGTTTCTTTGTATGGCTTTTGTCTATATACATACCTTTCCTTCCTTTGTGTGTGAAAGTTCTATAGAATGAAAGTTCTGATAATAGAATTTTTAGGATTGCATTTTGGGCTTGAGAAAATGGATGCTAATCATGGTACAAACAACTTGTTGAGCATGGCACAATTGTTGGGCGTCCGACTACTTACAAAGCCCGGTGCCCGATCACTAGGTGCCCGACCACCTGGCGCTCGACCACTTATGACCACAAGGAGCCGGACCCTATCGCTAGCCAGATGACACTCCACACGTGACCTCCAACGTACGACCCCACACGTGATCCTCGAAGTACAACTCCACACGTGACCTCCAACGGACACCTTCAACACGTGACCTCCGAAGTACAACTCCACACGTGATCTCGCTCGTGCGACCCGTACAAGGAGGCCCTCTATATATACCCACGACTCTCAAGGCTGGAGGAGGTTACGCATTCTTGACTCACTCTCTACACTCTGTCTCTACTCTCTCTTAAACCCTAGACCTCCAAAAACTGGATCTAAATCTAGATCTCTAACTTAGGCATCGGAGTCCAAATGGCGGACCCAAGCCCCGTCGCTCCTAACGCCTCTTCTAGTGTTCACAGGTTACCTCGGAGGTCCTCCTTTCCACCGTCAGCTAACCGGCGACTTGGTGACCTCAACAATTGGCGCCGTCTGTGGGAATCGAAAATTTTTCTTCTCTCTTACTTCACAAAAGTGAGGAACCATATCGTCTTCAGCAACTCCCGACGAGATTCCACCTGGAAAGGAGCCCCCACCCAAAGCCACGAACGAGTCAGCAGCCAAAAAATCTCTTTTTCAAGAGACACCACCGAGATCTACTACTCAGACTATGACGCCTCCACCACCACCGCCGGGTTTCAAGCCAAACGACCCACAACAGCAAACACCAAGTAACTTACCACCCGGCGGCCTCTCGACAGTCTCGGCTCACGGGATGCAGCACATGTTCGGTTACATGCCATACTACTGCCCTCCACCTCTTAACTTCAAAGGTGCTTCCTCTTCAGCCACGCCACAACCGTTGGCTTTCCAGCCACCACCTGGAGCGCAAGATGGGAGCGCCGAGATGGTGAAAGCCTTGATAGCTCAACTTCAACAAGATCGGCAGGAGGCGAAGGAAAGCCAACAGAGGGAAGAGGCTAGGATCGCCGCACTAGAAAACGCTCTGCTGAGAGCCAACGCCCAACCACTGGCGGATGCCCCACACCGCTGAGAGGAGGACTCCCATTCCGGGGGACTCTCGTGACCCACCAAACATGGAGGCGTTGGGCTTGCCGAGCAACGAAGAATACTACGACAGCGACGACTGTCTTTCGGAGGAAGATCCCACCTACTACCCTCAGGACACATCCACAGATGAACGTGTCTATGAAATTGAAAATGTACCAATAAACTCTTCCCAAGTGGACAGAGCTCTACGGCGGCCGCAGAGGGACCACGTGGCACAAAACAGCACCCCGGTCGCCCAAACCCCAGTTCAACAGCCACAAGTCCAAACCACCGTTGAAGGCCAGTTAAATGAGTTGAGGGAACAACTCCGCCGTGAGATGGACGAACGACTCAATAGACAAAGAACGGCAACCGCAGAAGAAACGATCCAGATGATGAATGGAGTCACTACCCCGCTCTCCTTAGTCATCATGCAAGCCGTAGTCCCACCGGGCACGAAGCTACCAAAGATCAAATATGATGGATCAGGGGACCCGCACGAGCACTTAAGCCAATTCAAAAAGCTTATGCTCTTGCAAAACCTTTCGGATGATGTCATGTGCCGCATTTTCCCGACTACCCTAACAGGAGCTGCCAGAGCTTGGTTCTATAGGATTAAGCCAAGTGGTTCCATTGTCAACTTTGCAATGCTATGCCAAACCTTCCTCTCCTACTTCCATAGTCGAACGAGGATAGGAAAAACGATTGACGATCTGTTTTGCATCAAACAAGACACAAACGAAAGCATCGAGGCTTTCACAAAACGGTTCTCAGATGCCTGCCTAGAAACGGACGATGTGACCGACAAGGAAGCAATCCGGCATACATGGAAGGAGTAAGGGATAAAGGATTGTTTTTGGATCTACATAGGCTGAAACCAAAGAGACTCAAGCAAGTCTTCGATGAAGCTCAGACATATATCCAAGCGGAGAAACAAATGAGGCTGAAGAACGCCCCCTTCAGGACTGGGGGGCACGGGTCGAATGACGATAGGATGAGAGAAAGACAGAGGAGCAGGTCCCCTAACCGGCGACCGACTTTCAACCAAAGGAGGGACAAAGGAAAGGGCCTACACCAGGGCAACCGACACTTTCAGGAAAGGTCGTACGCCAAGCCCATGTACAATAGTTATACCCCACTAAGCACCACTCCGACAGCTGTACTCAAACAAGGAAGCTCGACCAACTAAGCAAAAAAAAAAAAAAAAAAAAAGCAGGTCGTGCGACATATAAGGAAGAAAAGCAAAAGCCAAACCCCGAAATGCGACGCTCGACCAAGTAAAGGAAGTGAAGCAATTAAATACCATCATTCCGGGATTCAACACACAAATTGGGAACAAGACAATGAGGAAAGCATCACACCGACAGAAATATCAAGGCACTACAAGAGCATAGAGGTCCTCGACAGAAACCAGTGAAAATTAGCCAGCTAGATGAGACGTAACAAAAAAGCAAAGTAAAGCAAAAGCAAACCCCTGTCCACAACACGGCGTGCGACAAGTTAGGAAACTAAACGGGTTGAGTACTAAAGGGGACAAGCCAAACCCTCACTACCAATACAACAGACAACAGAGGAAGCACAAAGGAGAAAGGAAATAATCGAGCCCTACATACAATACGGCGCTCGACAAAAGCAGGGACAAGCACATCAAATAAATCAACACCACATAACGCATGACATCAAACAGAAGCGGAGCAAGCAAGCGCAAATTGCAAAAACAAGCATGAGGTAATCAAGAGTCGACCACAACGTAACGGATGACAATGCAAAGGAACAAGAGAAGGCAAACGACAAACCGGAAACAAAAGAGGGCAAAAAGGATCGGCAGAGCACAAACAAATCCACAAACAACAATTAGAGGAGAAACACAAACACATGCAGATCGAAGGGGGACAAACCAAGAGAAGCAGCAAGACGCAAGACGTAAAAATCGAGGCAGTAAACCCTCCTTTTCGGTAAAAGAGGTGAGCATCTGACAGTATACATATACACCGACCCGAAACAAAAATTTCTACAAACCCACAGTCAAAGCATGAAATTGAAGCAAGATACAACATATCTAAAGCAAGAAACGACCAAGGAAGGCACAATGACCATTAGATCCGAGAATCAACAACCGACGAGGCAAAAAACCCGGAAGCAAAAACAAGCTCAAACCCGCGAAGAATGACCAAATATTGAAGTCAAAAACGACATACCCAGAGGAAGAAATGGTTCGAAAACTCAAAGGACCACAAACGCAAAGGCAAAACACGAGGAAATCGCATGCACCCAAGAAGCAAAATACAACAAAATCCAAGACAAATGTAAGGAGTTAAAGCGCAAAATCGAGATGCCCAAGAATGGAAGCTTCCAATTAGTGTAAAAAGCAAGGAAATCTAAGCACTTACCAAAGAAATCGATGCAAACCCAAGCAAAGAAGTGAGCGGCGGCGCAAAGAGGAAAAATGGAGAAAGTGTCGGGTGGAGGTAGAAGAAGAAGTATGGGAGAAAAGAAAAGAGAAATAGAAGAAGAAGGGGAAGAAAATATTCCGGCCCTCCAAAACGGTGTGCTTTGGGTTTTATTTACCCAAAGCCACTAGAAACGCGGCACGTATCCAAAAAAAAAAATTCCCTCTAACCGGAAAAATCAAAATTCAAGTGTTTGAATTTGAAAAAAAAAAAATCTTTCATCCTACCAAACATGGGATGGGCGCTCGACCCACCATCTTCATGTGTGGGCGAGCGCCAACCCCATATTTGGGTGCTCGACCCACATCTTCACGTGTGGTCGAGCGCCAACCCCATACATGGGCGCTCGACCCACCATCTCCATATGTGGTCGAGCGACCACGCTCGACCGTCCTTAAAAAAAAAAAATGAAAAAAAAGCAGCAAAGTCCGGCGCACGACAACGACCCTACCCCGAAAAAGGTCAAGAAGAAGAATCCCGACGTATGACGCGTCAAGAGTACCACTCAATAAACAAGAGCAACGGTGAGCTAATCTAAGCAACCCGTCCCACCCGCCCGATGCCTAGGTAGAAGAATAGCTGTTTCGTTTGGTCACTTTATAACCACCCTCACGGCTGGGGGGCAATTGTTGAGCATGGCACAATTGCTGGGCGTCCGACTACCTACAAAGCCCGGCGCCCGACCACCTGGCGCTCGACCACTTATGACCACAAGGAGTCGGACCCTATCGCTAGCCAGATGGCACTCCACACGTGACCTCCAACGTACGACCCCACACGTGATCCTCGAAGTACAACTCCACACGTGACCTCCAACGGACACCTTCAACACGTGACCTTTGAAGTACAACTCCACACGTGATCTCGCGCGTGCGACCCGTACAAGGAGGCCCTCTATATATACCCACGACTCTCAAGGCTGGAGGAGGTTACGCATTCTTGACTCACTCTCTACACTCTTTGTCTCTATTCTCTCTTAAACCCTAGACCTCCAAAAACTAGATCTAAATCTAGATCTCTAACTTAGGCATCGGAGTCCAAACGGGGGACCCAAGCCCCGTCGCTCCTAACGCCTCTTCTAGTGTTTACAGGTTACCTCGGAGGTCCTCCTTTCCACCGTCAGCTAACCGGCGACTTGGTGACCTCAACACAACTCTGTTAGTTCTAATAAAAAGCGTGCTAGAGAAGAAGAGAAAGAAAAGGATAGAATTATTTATGGGCATTATTGCTACTGTCATAGCTGCAATAGTTACAAGGATTAGGGAATCTGAGTCACTTGTCAAGGAACCAATGTATGATTGGGATTTTCTCTTTAATGAATTGTACAGTGGAAGAGAATCGGTTTGTATTGAACAATTAAGAGTTAATCCTAATAAGTGTCACATTAAGAATATCACACATATTATGACAAATGAACTTACCTTAAATTTAATAATAAAATATTTCAAATAACCTAAACACCCCAACCTTTTATTAATTACAATATTTATCTTCTCTCTCCCTAACTCCCCATTAATTAGGGGTATATATGATAAAAAAACTACAACTTGTATTGGTTTTATAAGTGTGACACTTATTATGAAATAAACCAAAACTTGATTTGTGACACTTAAAACGGATTGGAGGGAATAGCAAATAAGGGTTTAGAAAATTGTGCATCTTATTACCTGAACAAGGGGGATTACCTAGGACAAGGCATGTTCCAATAAGTGAAGTTGTGGCAATGTTTCTCCACATTCTTGCTCTTGGGATAAAGTATAGAGTTGTCAATTTTCATTTCCATCGATCCAATGAAACCATTGGCAAGCAATTCAATAGTGTCTTGTGTTCGACAATGAAAGTGGCTAGACTATTTTTGAAATCAACAAATGGAAATGGTTTCAGGTAGGTGTATGTTACTAATCTTAATGAATCTAATTTAAATTAAAAATTAAAAATTTTTAATAACTACTTTAGTTAAAATTTTATGGAATTGTCTTGGAGCACTTGATGGAACACACATTCCGGTAACTGTGAATACCGATAATAGGTTTAGATACCGAAATATGAAAGGTGATATCTCAACAAATGTTCTTGGAGTTTGTGGTCTAGATATGAAATTCATTTGTGTTACCTGGATGGGAAGGATCTCAATAAGTGACTCTCGAGTTTTAAGAGACGCCTTAAGTCGAAGTGATTTATGGAGTTTGTGTTTCATACTTCACAATTTTATTAGAATAGAGCAAGAAACTGATACAATCTTAGAGGCAGGTGATTCATAATTTCTAAATTTAGTTGATCAAGAAATAGCTCAAGGTGGGCATGAAAGGGATAGAGTTAACACCCAAGAAGAAATTAGACATATTCAAGCATCCAATTAGTGGACCTTATTTCGATACAAATTGGCAATGGATATGTTTGTTGATTGTTGACACTGCTTTTTGGCGGTCACGTGCAGCGCATTAGTAATGACGATACGATGGGGTTGACATAGGATATGGCAGGGTCCGATGTCAGCTCCACCTTTGGGATATGTCGGAGAGTTTGGCTTGGAGGCTGGGACTAGGAGTTAGTTGGAGATAAAATCCCAACCTTTTTCTCACGTGAGAGTGATAAACCCTTTTGAGCCTATCTTCCTTGAATATTTCCTTCTTACCATAAATCCCATGATTGACGCCTTAAATCAGTTTCACCGTAAATCTCGCAATCGCATTTGTCAATCCCTAATTGATGGCCTAAATCAATCATACCATAAATCACTCAGTTGCATATTACTGCTATCAATTGATATCAGTATACTATAATTACGGGATATCGTAATTATTACACAGGTTGTTTCACTTCAAAGCCACTCCACTATATATATAGTGGAGTTGAAACCATTGAAAAGGACCCTTTTGGCATCACAGAGAAATGACCTTAAAACTATGTCTCTTTGCTCACGTCAAACCACCGTAAAAAGCCAAGATACCACATGCCAACACCACACTCTCACTGAGATCTGCTCCGGTCTTCCTCTCCGCCGCCTCCTCCATATCCTTTTGCTCTGTTTGCGACGTCTCCTCCACCGCAACAAAAGAACCCATCAACATTTTGGCGACTCCACTGGAGAGTAGCATCACAAAAAGAGTATTCGGCGGCAAATTCAGACGACAGTGAGCAACATGAGTGCCAGTGGAAATGGATCAGACGCACTTGTATATGTTCAGGGCCTGCTGACAAAAATGATGGTGGCCTTCGATGGTAGTGCCAAAACTTTGACGTGAAAAATTAATAAACGGATAGTTTCCATGGAAGAGAAATTTGTTCAGTTAATGAAGGCGGTGAACGGCGATAATGGCAAGATGCTGAAACTGCCAGTCGCATCTGAGACAACTAATGGTGCTGGCAGTACCACTACCTAACTTTGAACAATACCATGAGTGTGAAGTCACAGCCTCTGCAGCTGACACTTACTAAAGATCAACCTCATAAGTTCTTGGAACAAAAGAATCAGTCGCTAAATGTTTCTGAAATTCGAATAAAGAAGATTCTGTATTCAGCAAGGATCACAACCATAAGTGTTTTCCTTTTTGATGCTTCTGGCTTATATAGCCAATCAAGATTCCAGCAAGGATCGTAGCCAAAAGTGCCTTTCCTTTTGTTGATTCTGGCCTATGTAGCCCATTAAAAAAATCTATATTTTAACTTGGAGTGAGTGCACCCATAGGAGTGCTGCATTGGTTGCACCTCCAGGAGTGCCCTTCATTGTTGATGATTCTGGCCTATGTAGCCCATTAAAAAAATTTATATTTTGACTTGGAGCAGGTGCACCCTTAGGGGTGTTGCACTGATTGCACCTCCAGGAGTGCCCCTCCTTGTTGACACTTCTAGCCTATGCAGTTTAAAAAAAAAAAGGCTTACTACATCAACAACGTATGCAGCTCTACAACGCCTACTACAGTCTATGCAGCTTGAAAAAAAAAGAAAGAAAGCTTACTATCAGCCTATGCAGCTTTACAACGCCTACTACAGTCTATGCAGCTTAAAAAAGGCTTACTACGCCTACAGCTTTGCAACGCCTACTATAGCCTATGCAGCTTTAAAAAGGGCTTACAATACCTATATTCATTATATGCAAACAGATGCAATAAATGAAAGTGCCTCACAGAGCACATCTTGTTGACGTTACATAAACTTTCCATCATGAAGAATATCACCAATATTTGTTCTCAATGTAGAAGTGAAGAATGACATTTCTTTGGAATATCAGATACATTCCGTATGGTGTCGAAAAATGACATGTTTTTTTCACGAAGTCAGAATTCCATATGGTGTCGGCAAGTTACCATGTTTCTCCAATCTATGGCGTTGGAAAATGACCATGCTCTTCCATTCTTCCATGTGGTCGACAAATTGTCATGTTCCTCCACTTTCTCTTATGGTGTTGGAAGATTGTCGTCGCTGCTTCATATAGTTGGAAGCTCCATATGGTGTTGGAAAGATTATCGTTGTTGTTTCATATAGCTGGAAGTTCCATATCCCGTTGGAAATTTAACATATTTTTCCGTCTATGGTGTTGAAAAATCATATGTATTGGAATACTATCACCTTCCTCCAACAAAAATTATACCCTCTTCCAACATGGTGGTGGCGCTTCCAATGACAAAAATTATACCATCTTCCATGGTGGCTTCCAACGACAATATTGTCAAGATTTATGCACGCTTCCAGCATGGTGGTGGTGCTTCCAACATACAAAATTTATATCCTCTTCCAACATGATTGTGGCGCCTCCAATCACAAAATTTGTACGCTCTTCCAACATGAGGGTGGCTCTTCCAGCGATAAAATTTATATGCGCTTCCAACATGGTGGTTGCGCTTCCATCATGATGCTGACGCTTCCAACAGAGAGCATTTATACCTTCTTCTAACATCGAAATGGCGTTTTCTGCTGACTTCTTCTCCCAACATGGGGATAGCGCTTTCTGCTGACTCTTTCATCCAATATGGTGATTCTTCCAAACATGGTGACGACGCTTCCAATGACAAAATTTATACCCACTTCCAACATGGTGGTGTCGCTTCCAATGATCAGAATTACATGCTCTTCCAACATGGTGGTGTCAAATATCTTGTTTCCAATGACAAGAATTACACCCTCTTCCAATATGGTGGTGTCGAATATCACTTGCTTCCAATGACAAGAATTATACTCTCTTCTCAACATGATGGTGTCGATTAGCACTCGCTTCCAATGATAAGAATCATACTCTCTTTTCCAGCAGTGATCATCACCTCTTTCCAACACGAAACTATTGCATATTGTGTTCGAAAAATATCACCTCATTCCAATGTTATGAAGTCTTTTGCATATGGCGTTGGCAAACTGTCACCTCCTTCCAATGTCAAAGGGTACATCCTATTCCATATGGTGTTGTCAAGAAGTACACCATCTTCCACATGGTGTTGGCAAACTGTTACCACCTTCTTCCAATGTCATGAAGTACATAAGGTGCGCCGAGATTAAAAAAAAAAACTATCATCTTCTTCCGATGTGAAGGGGTACATTCTCTTTCCATATGGTGTTGTAAGAAATACACCATCTCCCATATGGTGTTGGCAAATTGTCACCACCCACTTCTAATGTCATGAGGTGTTGTCAGAAAAAAAAAAATGCACGAGGAAGATGATGTTGCTGATACCACACTTCCAAGGCGTGTCATCTTGTATTATTACTCCATGCTACTAGCTTCTATTGCTCTGTTTCTGGCTATAATGCTGATGGCCTAAGTCGCCTAATACTTGGCTATAATGCCGATGGCCTAAGTCGCCCAAAAATTGGCTATAAAGCTGCTGACCATAGTCGCCCAATATTTGGCTATAATGCCACTGGCCTTTGATGCCACTCCCTCTTGCAACTCTAACTTATTATGATGCAGACAACCTCTATTACTTACAAGGCTACGATGGTGTTAGCCTTTGCTCTCATGCTTTGATGATGAAATTTGATATGCAGGATTCCATATTCCAATGTTAAAAGGAGATGCATCTTATGTGAGCACACTTCTGCAGAAAGAATACTCTATACAATAGCTTTTATGTGAGCACACTTCTTAAGAAAGAATACTTTATACGGTAACTCTTATGTGAGCAGCCATCTTCAGAAGGAATTCTCTATACGGTAGCTCTTATGTGAGCACCCATCTTCAGAAGGAATTCTCTATACGGTAGCTTCTTGCAAAGCATTCTTTATTAATCATATTATTTTCTAATGCATGGAACTTCCTTCATGCTAATCGGATTTCCATGCAGGGGGCAATAGTTACAGAGCATAAAAATATCTCCTATACATTATTTCAAATGCTCAGATTTATCTTATATACGTTACTTTCGTATTACTTGTGCATACATGAAAACTTCTAACGTGTAGATATATCAATAAAGAGGGTTGCCATTGACAATGGTGGCGTTAACACCATACTTCCAACAGGGTGTCGCCAACACCATACTTCTCTCCAACGCCATAAGCTAGATGCTGCAAATGCTCCAAGGCGTTGAACATATGGGAGATACACAAATGGTCTCCATCATGACAAAGGCATTGAACCTGAGAGATACACAAAAAATTATGAGATAAGTACTCTCACTTGCTTTTTAATTTTGTGGATACATATAAATATATGCACGATTGGGATTAAAAGTCAAAAGAGAAGAAGATTATATACATATATGTATATCATAATAAATTACATCCAACTTGTTGAAAGAATTAGAGGCTTGAAACATATATGTATATTATGTGAATGCTATCGCATAGAGATTACTTATGCCTCAAGTGCTAAAATCAAAACGCATTGAATATATATATATATATATATATATGTAGCATATACATGAATTGCATAAAGTATGAATAGGGATTTTAATTCCATAAATTAGACAAGTAGAAAATAATAATAATAATGATGAGAATTACTCCATATACTTATCAAATGTTTGATCTCATAAAACAAGGCACTGGTGAAAGAAAATCCACCGCCTAACTCTATTCCAATTTGAAAAGAGGAACTTTTCAAATTAAAAAAAAACATGAATTTCGCAAAATCATAGAACACATAATATTATATGCATGTATTGCCTAATCCCATAAAAACTCACGAATGAATCATTGGCAAAATCAAAGCTAAAGACAAAAGGGAGTTCATAATTTATGACATATATATATTATTGGAATTAAGCTATT
>AWWV01007122.1:0-27963 GCA_001974805.1 Corchorus capsularis
TGCTTCATTCTTCATTTCATTAATGCCTTTATTTTGTACATACATACATGCATACATACAGACAAAACGTGTTGGATTTCAGCCCTCTGACACGCTTTTCAGTTTCCCGCTTTCCGTGCATGACGCGTCCTTTTCGCGTCAGTACTCTTTTTGAATTTCAAAAGTTGATTTTATCCTTATTGGGTAAGGTCATTTCAAAATCTAAAAGATTCTCTTATCACTTTCTCTTTCTGAAAAACACTCTTCCCTAGAAACCTTCTAATATTTATTCTCTCCTCTTCTACTTAATTCTCTCCAAACCCTAGCCTGTTTTTATTCTCTCTCTCTCTCTCTCTAAAACAATTCTGTTTTTTACTCATTCATACATTCACTCAACCTCTGTTTGAAATTTCACTCATTTGTCGAGAATAATGGCTCAAGACGAAAGCTCAAAGGCCAAAAGAAAACTCTCTGAGCTTGACGACATCTAAGAAGATGAGGAAGTTGATGTTCCAGCGAAGAAAGTAAAAATCTGTACAGAAAGAAGGCGAAAGCAGAAAAGAAAGGAAGCTTTGACAGCACCAGATTAGTGTTTCCAAACCTACCTAAAGCCAGCAAAATCAAGAATCGATTAAAGATAGCAGCTCTGTGCAACAGGTATGATGAGATTACAGAATTTCAGATTATGGCTGCTAAGTTGATAGATTGGACTACTTTTCTAGGAGATGACACTTATAGTGGGATTGAGCACAATTTTGAGATGATGAATATGCTGATGAGTATACCCTGCTTAGCCCTTCACTTGTTAAGGAATTTTTTGTTGGAATTGCTAAGTCTCCTGAAGTAATTAAGTCTGATGCTGCTAAATCTAAGTTTCTTGATAAAAACATTGTGGTCTGTGTCAACGGGAAAGAAATAGTCATTACACCTAAGTCCTTGGGAACTTATTTGGGAATTGACTAAAAAGGAGAAGAAGATTTTGATGAATCGTTTGATAAGAATGCCGCTTGGAGGCAAATCTCAGGAAATGAAGAAGATATGCCTGAAAACTTAGGAGCTAGGTTTATCAGGAGCAGTTATGTAAAGATGATACATCAATTCATTGGCTGCACTATTAGATACAAAAAGAGTAGTGTAGGCTATGTGAGCAATCATGATGTATGGCTGCTGTGGAGAATCTATAACTGTAAAAGGGTTAATCTAGCTGGAATTCTCATTAGGGGCATGAAGGAAATGGCGAATAAGAAGAAGAAGATGATCTGTGGTTATGGTCATATTATCACAGGATATATGAAGAAGTATCTAGATGCTAAGGTTTTCGAGCCTTATGAGAAAGACTTGGTGGAAGGCTGTGTTAAGTTCTCTAAAGAGACCACTGACAGGTTCATCAAGAACACTATCAAGGAACAGTAGTTAATGGAAGCAATTTGTCAGAATGTTGCAATACAAGTAAAGAAAGGAAAAGATGTTGTGATGGAGAAAATGAATGGATTAGCTGAGGCAATGAGAGAAGACATTAGTGTGTTGGCAATGGAGATTGGAAAGCTGAATGGATTCATGGGAGCGCTTGTAGGAAATACTCATACGCTGTGTGTCAAATTCATAAATGATATGAATCAGATCATATCATCCCATGAGAAGTTGGGAGATTACAATGATTCATTGGCAGGAGCATATTTGAGCAAGAGGATCATGGAGACCACAGGACTGACTCAGAAAATGAAAAGCTGGAATGAGATTTAGGAATTTCTAAAGAAAGCAAGCCTGGAAACTCAGCAGAAGTGGGATGCTGCAATGAAAGCTCATGAATTCTCATCTGGAGATAACGAGGAACAAGCAAAAAGACCTGCAGAAATAATAGATGAAGCAAACAAGGCCTATGAAAAGGAACAACAAGAGAAAGCTAAACATCTGGAAAAGAAGAAAAAGGCAGAACAGCAGCAAAAGATGAAGAATGAACAGATGCAGAAGAAAAAGGGTGAGCAACAGAAAAAGAAGGATGAACAGAAGGAAAAGGAAAAAGGCATTGGTGACTCTGTTGAAACAGAAAAATCTGCAGAGGAACAAGCTATCATTCCTCTTGATAGCTCTGATGAAGAAAAGAATGAAGATCACAAGTCTACTGCAGATAGTTCTTCTACTGGAGACAAGACAAAGAAAGAAGATGAAGAAAATTTGGAAGAAAAGCAAGCTGAGGAGAATGAGGTTACTAATGCTGAAATGAAAGAGAAAAAAGCTGCAGAAAAGAAGGAAGCTGATGAGATCATTGACAAAGCAACTAAAGACATTGATCCAATGATAGCTGAAGACTTGCCTGCTGAAGATCCAAGCAAGAAGAAGGAAAAAGAAGAGCTGGCAATGGAAGTTTTCAAAGATGTGAAAGTTACTCGAAAAAAGGGAACTCGTAAAGGAGGTGTCAAGAGAATGGCTACTACAGAGAACAAAGTTGCTGGAACTGGAACAAGAATCACTAGGTCAAAGGTAGCTAAAGGTGCAGAAGTTGTTACTACTCCAAGTCCCTCCGGAAGCAAATCAAAGTCGGAGACATCAAAGAAGAAGTATCTTCCAAAGCCATCATTCCCTCGAGCAGTTCTGAGGAAGAAATTGAAGAAATAGAGGAATATATTGCATTAGTTGCATTATCATTTCATCTTTGCATTCTGAACATTTCATGCATTTCTTTTAATTTCTAAAACTCTGTCTCTTATATCTCTCTGGTCTGTACTTTGGCACCTGCTGATTGCCTTGAATATTCTGGATATTTGCCTTAAGACATGTAATTGTCTCTTATTTAATGTTTTTTTGTTTATTTCTGCTGTGAATATTCTTCTAACAAATTTTATGCAGGAACTTCAAACCTTTTTTCTTATGACAAAAAGGGGGAGAAGAATTGAGATTTATTGAATTGAATTGAACTTATTGAAAATCCTTATGTAAATGAACTGTGGAGATCAATGTTTTATCTAGTGTGTTCAGCATTTGAAAAACAGCATGCTTGAAGGAAACCTTGGCATGCTTGGATGGGGTCGATGGGGAAGATGATTTGACTAACTCAGGGGGAGTTTTAAGAACTTAATTGGTAAATCCTTTTAGAACCCTTCTCTTTTATTTGGCTGAACTTAACTGTGCATATATATTGATGCCATGAATGGAATTTTCTGGAATTTTTCTAGTTCTTATCTTATTTATGTTTCTAGTTTTTCTTCAAACTTATTCTAGACTTGATCTCTATTTGTATTGCTCTGATCTTTCTGAATTTAGTTGGCATGAACTTAGGGGGGAGACTTACTTTACTTTACTCTACTCTATTTACTTTCCCTATGTTGAATTAGCTTTATCTCAATTCTGGGTGAAGTTTTGTCATCATCAAAAAAGGGGGAGACTGTTGAACCCTGTTGTTTTTGATGATAACAAAATAAGCCTAATTATGTAAGCTAACATATCTACTTAGTGTGCAGTAAAGCCTTCAATAGAGAAAGGTTGTAGCATTATAGATCCTTAAAAATGTACACTGCATTAAAGACACTAAAGTAGAAAAATGTCACAAGACGTTGATGCTTGAAGCATACAAGAACCTCAAGGAAGAATTACTTGAAGTCAAAGGCAACAAATTCAGAAAACAAGAAGTCAAAATTAAGGCAATGCGATCAAGACAACATGTGTGAAGAATCATCAAGTCAAGAACAAATTCTGAAATAGGAAGAAAACTCGAAGACATTAATGGGATCAATGATCTGGAAGCAAAGGCAACTAGCAGCTACAAGACAAACAGTACGGACACGCTGAAGCGATCAACGAAGTACGGACGCGCTAAAGCTGTCAACAGCTGGCGCGACTAAAAGACAAGAAAAACAGGAAAAT
Source organism: Corchorus capsularis (assembly GCA_001974805.1). NCBI lineage: Eukaryota > Viridiplantae > Streptophyta > Magnoliopsida > Malvales > Malvaceae > Corchorus > Corchorus capsularis. Next base: position 3,841 of record AWWV01007122.1, read on the forward strand.
GGTTTGAATTTCAAACCAAATAGCTAGTTTGCCAGAGAGAAATATATATACTCAAATCTAACCGTTTGAGGATAAGAGTTTCGGAGCAAAATTGAAGATCAAATTGTTTTCTCTCTCCAGAATTTCAAATCCCTAACATCCAAGCCTAGTTCTTATTTTCATTCATCCTTGTTAGCTTGGATAATTGTTTTAGCGCTTAAAGTTTATATCTTTAGAATTGTTTTAGGCCTGATTGTGTGTATTCATATCTGTTGAGATCATTTTTACACTTTGATACTTGTTTATTTGTGTTTTTACAAATGCGGGTTGTGCACTTGGGTTGATTCAAGTGTGGGTTTGCACTTGGGATTGTATTTGAGTGTGGGTTTGCACTCGGTGTCAAAGCTTTGGGTTTGAAGCTTTGGGATTGTAATAGGTTTTGTGAAGACCTGGTTAACTTCACTGTTTAGTGGATTTGAAAATCCTTGGTGGGGTATCCAAGGTAGAGGACGTAGGTGTGAAAGGCCGAACCTCTATAAATCAACGTGTCTCTAATCTCTCATCATCTCCTTCATCGTTCCAGTTTTATCTCTTCTTAAACTCTTTACTTTTCCACTATTCAGTTGTTAACTTCTTTATTATTTGCGTGTTCTTTTTCCATGCTTTCAGTTATTGCTTATCTATCTGCTTTGCACTAATGACTTTAATATACTCTGAAGTAGTGTCTCTAACACCTTCCAGTGAACTCCAAATTTCGATAAAGTGCTATTCACCCTCCTCTAGCACATCTAAGTGGACCAACAACACTTGTGAGAAATTTTTACTACTGATCTTTGTTTTTTGTGTAGGTACAATGGGAGACAAATTACAAGGAGCTGAGCAAGCCGATTTGGCTGCTATGTTACAAACCCTAATGCAACGCATGGATACTATGAATACTAGTTTTGATGCTTTGGTTAATGATGTCCAACAAGTAAGAGACAGACAAAATCAACAAGCTCAAGCTCCTCAACAAAGAGGTAATGCCGTAAACAACAATGAAAGAGTTCAACCTCCACCACCAAGACAAGTTGTTCCTAGATTGGATCCTATGGAGAGATTGAGGCAACAAGAGTTTGGGGGTCAACCTTATAATGAGAATTTGCGACCTAGGAGGGGAGTTGAAAGAGAGGAGCCTAAAGACAACATCAAGTACAAAATCCCTAAATTCAATGGGAGAGGGTCACTGGCGGATTACTTGGAGTGGGAATCAAAATTGGACATGTATTTTGATTATCACCCCTATGCCGAATCTAAGAAGGTGCAAATTGATATCCTTGAGTTTGCGGAGAATGCTTTGAATTAGTGGAATCAATTGGTGCAGTCAAGGAGAAGAAATTTGGAGAAACCTAATGAAACTTGGTTGGAATTGAAGAGTTTCATGGGGAAGAGATTTGCTCCAAGCTTTTATGTCAATTCTCTTTATCAAAGCTTGCAATCTTTGAGGCAAGGAACAAAGAGTGTTGATGAATACTACTCGGAGATGATGTTGTTGAAGTCTAGGGCCGAGATTGATGAAGCTCCACAAGCCACTATGGCTAGGTTTATGGCGGGTTTGAATAGAGATATTCATGACATAGTGGAGATGCAACAACACTATGTTGTTGAGGAATTGCTTCAACATGCTTTGAAGGCCGATAGTCAAGTTAAGAGGAATGGCACTAAGAAGAGCTTTGCATCATCATCAAGCTCATGAAAGACTCCAATTAAGAAAGATGAGAAAACTTTCAACAAGGAGAACGAGGTGGCACAAAAGGGGGTAAGCCGTAAATCCGATTCTAAGTCTTCATCGAGTTTTTCTCCTAAAGCTCATGTTAAGTGTTTTAAGTGTCAAGGATATGGTCATTATGCTAAGGATTGCGTTAACAAGAAAGTGATGTATCTTAATGATCATGGTGAAATTGTGAGTGAAGATGAAGAGTTTAACTTGGGATCAAGTGATGATGGAGATGATGAAGAGGAAGAGTTTGCGCATGATGAGGATGATGATGATGGTGATACACCTGCACTCTTAAGTTTAGTTGCAAGGAGAACTTTAAGTGCCTATGTTAAAGGAGATGTGCAAAATCAAAAAGAGAATTTGTTCCATACTAGGATGCATGTGCATGGAAAGCCTAGTAGTGTGATCATTGATGGAGGAAGTTGCACAAATATAGCTAGTGTGTATCTAGTAAAGGAGTTGTCTTTGCCCACTACAAAACACCCTAAACCCTATAGTTTAGGTTGGTTCAACGACAAGGAGGAAATTAAAGTTAACAAACAAGTTTTAGTTTCTCTTTCTTTGGGCAGGTACAAGGAAGATGTGTTATGTGATGTATTGCCAATGCAAGCTTGTCATGTTCTACTTGGGCGGCCTTGGCAATATGACAACAAGGTGCATCATGATGGAGAGACAAACAAGTACTCCTTTATGTGTGGTAAGCATCATATTACTTTGATTCCTTTATCACCTCAAGAAGCTTTAAAGGATCAATTAAAAGTGAGGGATGAATTTGCTAGGTTAGAATCGCAATTTAGGGATAATGAGAAAGCAAAGCATGCTAAACCTAAAGACAATTGTGATGAACATGGGGTAGCTTTGGTTGATAAGAAAGCTAGCTCTAAGAAAGTTGTTAAGGAGTGTATGTTAGCTACTAAGAGTGAGATTAAAGATGCTTTGAATGATAATTCTGTTTTGATCTTGCTTTTGCTTAAAAATACACTTGTGAGCACTAACCACTTGGAAAAAGATCTTCCAAGCAACATTGTTTCTCTTTTGAGTGATTATGTAGATGTATTTCCTGAGAAAATTCCTAGTGGTTTACCACCAATTAGAGGGATTGAACATCAAATTGACTTCATCCCTGGAGCGCAAATACCTAATAAGCCAGCTTATAGGACTAATCATGAAGAAACAAATGAATTGGAGAAACAAGTTGGAGAGCTACTTCAAAAGGATTTTGTGTGTGAAAGCCTTTCTCCATGTGTAGTTCCTGTTTTGCTTGTTCCTAAGAAGGATGGAACTTGGAGAATGTGTGTTGATTGTAGGGCAATAAGCAACATAATGGTAAAGTATCGTCACCCTATTCCTAGATTAGATGATATGCTTGATGAATTGCATGGTGCTAGTTTATTTTCAAAGATTGATCTTAAGAGTGGATATCATCAAATTCGCATGAAAGAGGGTGATGAATGGAAAACTGCCTTTAAAACTAAGCTAGGGTTGTATGAATGGTTAGTTATGCCTTTTGGATTGACTAATGCACCTAGTACTTTCATGAGGTTAATGAATCATTTTTTGAGAGCTTATATTGGCAAGTTTGTTGTTGTTTATTTTGATGATATACTTGTGTATAGCCGAAACCTAGATGATCATATTGAACACTTGCGTTGTGTGTTATATGTACTTAGGGTTGAGAAGTTGTATGCTAACCTTAAGAAGTGCACCTTTTGCACAAACAAACTTGTTTTTCTTGGTTTTGTGGTGTCGTCGCAAGGTATAGAAGTTGATGAGGAGAAGATCAAAGCAATCAAAGAATGGCCAACCCCACCAACGTTGGTCAAGTGAGATCTTTCCATGGTTTAGCCGGATTCTATAGGAGGTTTGTTAAGGACTTTAGCACCTTAGCCGCCCCTATTACTAGTGTGATGAAGAAGAATGCACCATTCAAATGGGGAAAAGAGCAACAACAAACATTTGAGGCCTTGAAGGAAAAATTAACTAATGCTCCTTTGCTTGTTTTACCTAACTTTAACAATACTTTTGAGATTGAATGTGATGCATCAGGGGTTGGAATTGGAGCTGTTTTATTGCAAGGTGGGAAGCCCGTAGCTTATTTTAGTGAGAAGTTGAATGGGGCTGCATTGAATTATCCAACCTATGACAAAGATTTGTATGCTCTTGTGAGAGCATTACAAACATGGCAACACTATCTTTGGCCTAAAGAGTTTGTGATTCACACCAATCATGAAAGCTTGAAGCACTTGAGAGGCCAACAAAAGTTGAACAAACGACATGCTAAGTGGAGTGAGTACATTGAGAGTTTTCCTTATGTGGTGCGCTACAAACAAGGTAAGGAGAATGTTGTAGCCGATGCTTTATCAAGGAGGTATGTCTTACTTTCCATGCTTGATTCTAAGTTTCTTGAATTTGAGTTTATTAAGGAATTGTATGCTAGTGATGCTTACTTTGGTAATATCTTTGAAGCATGTGAAAATTCTGGATTTGGAAAGTATTATAAGCATGATGGATTTTTGTTTAAAGAATCTAGATTGTGTGTGCCTTCTTGCTCATTGCGTTATGTTCTTGTGAGGGAATCGCATGAAGGGGGTTTAATGGGTCACTTTGGAGTTGATAGAACTTATGAGATATTGCATGAACACTTCTTTTGGCCTAAGATGCGATATGATGTAGGAAAGCATGTTGCTAGTTGCATTGTTTGTTTGCAAGCTAAATCTACATCTAAGCCTCATGGATTGTATACTCCTTTGCCTATTCCTTATGAACCATGGACACATATTAGTATGGATTTTGTGTTAGGATTACCTCGTTCTAAGAGAGGTAAAGATTTTATCTTTGTGGTTGTTAATAGGTTCTCTAAGATGGCACACTTCATTGCATGCACTAAAACGGATGATGCCATTAATGTAGCTAATTTGTTCTTTAAAGAGATTGTTAGACTACATGGAATGCCTAGGACGATTGTAAGTGATAGAGATGCTAAGTTCTTAAGTCACTTCTAGGGAACATTATGGGCTAAGTTAGGAACTAAGTTGTTATTCTCAACTACTTGTCATCCTCAAACCGATGGCCAAACTGAAGTAGTTAATAGGACTTTGTCAACCTTGCTTAGGGCATTAATCAAGAAGAACTTAAGAACTTGGGAAGATTGTCTACCTCATGTTGAGTTTTCATACAAGAAGCATACATAGCACTACTGGATATTCACCTTTTGAAACTGTGTATGGCTTTAATCCTTTAACCTCATTGGATTTGTTGAGTTTACCTTTGAGAGTGCAAGTTGACATGGATGGTGAAAGAAAGGCCGATTTTGTCAAAGATCTCCATGCGAGGGTTCGAGCACAAATTGAGAAGAAAAGACAACACTACATGAAGGTTGCTAACAAGGGGCGCAAAAAGATCATCTTTGAACCTGGTGATTGGGTTTGGTTGCATTTAAGGAAGGAGAGGTTTCCTGAAAAGAGAAAGTCTAAGCTCTTACCTCGTGGAGATGGTCCATTCCACGTCTTGGAGAGGATCAACAATAATGCCTACAAGTTAGATCTTCCTAGTGAATATGGCAATGTAAATGCTACTTTTAATGTTTCAAACTTATCTTTGTTTGATAATGATGCAGATTTGAGGACAAATCCTTTTCAAGGGAAAGGGGATGATGCGCCAAGGGCTTATCATGGACATGAAGAACACAATGGAGATCATGGAGGGAATGATCAAGTATTGCAAGGAAGCATGGACAAGCTTAAAGGAGAGGATGGAATCGCAAAGTATCATGAAGATGCCAATGGAATCGCAAAGCCTCTTGGAGATGCCATTAAGATGCCATTTGATCTTTTGAAGATGCCTTTAGGTCCGATGACAAGAGCAAGAGCAAAGAAGTTCAAAGATGCATTAACAAGCTTTGTTCGAACTCATCTTGAAGGCTTGAAGTCCATTGAAGATCAATTGGGAGGCATTGAAGTCGACATTAGCAAGAATATTCCCAACGATTCCAAGCTTTGCACTTTACTTGAAATCGTTTAACCCTAGAGCTTACATTGTGTAATTCGGTCATATGGGCCTTAATTCTATCTTAGATTAATTAATTATGTAGTTTAGACCTTGTTTAAGGTTGGGCTTTGTTCAATTAAGTCCAATCCTTAGTTATTTTTCTATTGGTTGTATTTTAGGATAGTTTCTAGAAGTATCTATAGTATAACCGCATATACCCTTATGTGAGGGCGGTTTAGGAGGTTTGGAGTAGGGGATGCGTCGACCCTATCACAATATAAAGGGTCTATACCCCCTCTTGTAAAAGTGAAGTTGAGTTGATTAATAAAGTTGAGGTTTATACACCTAAATTGATTATCTTAGCTTCATTGTTCTAGTTTGAGCAAATTTAGGGTTCTTCAATCTTGTAGAGTCCTAGCAAACAATAGGTTGTGATTGCTTAATTGTTTGTGAATCTTGTGATCTTAGGAGTTCAATTGCAGGTCTAATTGGGAGCCTAAGTTCGACGAGAGAAGAGGTAAAGCTTTGTGAAGATTGTCGACATACTCATCTTGGAGTTGAAGAAGATCAAGTTGATTCTTGGCGGGTCTCAAAGATAGATTTGAATCTAAAACCCCTAGATTCGTATCAGCCTGTCCAAAAGCCCGTCTAATTTTTTTTAATAATTATTTTAAGAATTAAATTATATTAATTAACTATATAAATATAATTGTAATATAAAATATGATATATACTACCTGTAATATACTATTCTTATTGATAATAAGATTTTCTACATATATTATTCATATTTTACTTATTTAAGATACGATGTACGTATAAATTATATTTAATATATATTATATATCAACAAATAAAAAATAAAAATAAACACATTTCCTTAATCGGGCTGGGTTTGGGCTTTTGCTCTTATACGCAAGCCCGGCCCATTTAATAAACGAGCTTGATATTTTTGTCCAAGCCCATCCAATGGGTTTAAAATTCTTGTCCAGGACCTTTAAAATATCGGGCGGGCTTACGAACTTGGACGGGTAGCCTGACCCTTGAATAGCTATAGTTATGAGTGAGTGAGAGTGAAGCATCCACACAACATATTATTTCAACTTCATGCATGTCTACAATGGTTTAGGCATACAATGATTAGGTGCCGTCATCTGCCTTTCATGAATTCTTTTTTAATTGTACCTAAAGCCAAAGTTTTTTTTTTTAGTGAGTACATGTGAAATCTCATTACAATCAGAATAAATCTCTACTAGAACTTCCCGGCCACGCTTCGCGTACGGCTGTTTTATTTTATAAATTCTTTTAAGAAAATTCAGTTAAGAAATGAATTTTTGTTGTGAAATGATAACAAAACAAAGCAATAGAGTATAATTGAAATATGAAAAAGACAACATAATAGAAAGACAATAGAATATGGAGAAAAAGAAAATATGAAGAATGGGAGAAATTGTTCTTATTCATCTTATTCCATAACAAAGTAAGTGGCCTATTTATAGGCACACAGATATATCGCCATAAATAGATACATCACCATAAATATAAGGGTATAAACTTAGTACATAGGTATATGTGTATGAATGAACCAAGTCATAATCTTATTCATGCTTTAATTAGATTCATGGACATCCACAACATACATGTATATTCATAACAAATTTATAATTAATTTATAATTATTTGATAATTTATTTTATATAGGAAAGGGGATGAATGTCTTTTAATTTTTTCAAACTAAATGAATACAAATATAATAAAAAAAATTAACTATTGACACTTGTCAAAGAGACCAAATGCCAAGTGGCGTTCAATGAGGGCCTTGTACATAAAATTATAGTAGGTTTAATATGCCGATTGGGTTTTGCTACACGCCCCTCCATTTTGTCACACACAATGTTCCCTCCTGATGTGTCTATCATACGTCAAGCCACATGTCATAATTTTATTGGTTCCAATACACCATTTATAAGTTTTAATTTTTCTAACCCTTAAAATAAAATTTTAATTTTAATTTGGACTAAACTTAGTGAATTAATTATATATTTTATTTCTAAAACCCTATAACAATATTATTAATTATGGAATTTACCCTTAAAATGAAAATAAATTTTAATTTGGGGCTAAACTTAGTGAAATTAGTTTTGTATTTTATTTCTAAAACCCTATAACAATAAATTATTAATTTTGAAATTTACCCTTAAAATAAACATAAAATTTTAATTTGGGGCTAAATTTAGTGAAATTAGTTTTGTATTTTATTTCTAAAACCCTATAACAATAGATTATTAATTTTGAAATTTACCCTTAAAATAAAAATAAAATTTTAATTTGGGGCTAAACTTAGTGAAATTAAGGCTAAACTTAATAAAAAAAATAAAAATAGAAAAAAAAAAGAAAGAGAAAGAAGACACATGGCCTAATGTGTGATGGACACATCAAGAGGGAGTATTGTGTGTGGCAAAATGGAGGGGCAAGAAGTATTATTCTATGCCCAAACATCTAAATGAGAAATCAACTCAAATTAAGAAACTACCATAAATAAACCATCTACCTACCAAATACACAAATAAACAAATTACAAATTAAACTCACATTCCGTAAGAATTGAACCCAGAACCTCACGGTTCAGACACGGTACACCTACCAGTTGAACTAACAACTTGGGTGTTACCTTAAGCCAAAGTTAAACTAACTAAATAAAACATGTTTTTTTTTGTAAAATAAAACATATTTTCAAGTTAATAATTATAAATCTAATAAATAAAAAACTAAATGTCCACACACTCAGTATTACTTGAAAGTATACCAATAATTGTTCTGTGGTTGTATGGGAATTAGTAGTTATTAACATTTGTCAACTCAAATTTAATAAATTAAAATGAATAAATAAATAAATTACTCCAAAAATAGTGTTAATTACAATAATGATATGTATCAACTAATTTTCATTTTTAAATATATATATATATATATATATAAATACAAAGGTAGGATCCACTTATAACTTGTGTAAGTTATACAATTGGTTTTGCTATTTTACATCTTTTTGTAGAAATTAAATTTGACTAATAAAACCGTGGAATCTTAAATTTTAATAACAGATCATGTATGTCAAATTTGAATTTTACGTATATGAAAATATTGAAAAATATTAGAGTCTCAATTGATATGATCAAGATATCTAATTGACTTGAATTTTACGTACATGATCCATATAATAAGAGTACCGAATATTCAACCGTTGGTTTTTTAAAATATTAATTAATTGTAAATTAAGTTACAAAAGGGTGTAAAATAAGTTTGTTTATATCGGGATTAAGTTGAACTTTCCTCATACAATAAAGGATATATGTTTTGACTTGGGAGATTATCTTAATCGTGGAATTAAAAGTCCAAAACTCCAATGAGATGTGAGGCGACTGGTTATATATCTACTAGAATTGTAGAAATTTATATTCAATTTATCAATCAATCAAATAAATAATTTGTTCTTGTTTTCAAAATCAAAATTAAAAAAAAAAAAAAAAAAAAAATCTCGACCTTGTTCAAGTTTTTAGCAATGTTTCAGACCAAACCCGTTCAATGGCCCGTTGAGGTCTTAGGGTCCCGGGTTACCCGGTCATCCGGGTTAACCCGCCAATTCTTTAAGGATGACGTCATCATGACGTCATAAAATTATTTAATTTAATATTAAAGATAATGGACATTTTTACATAACTTTTGAAGAAAAAAAGATATAAATAAAAAATAAATTAATTAATTTTAAAGAAGGTCCATTTCTGAAGAAAAAAAAAACACATCGACCTTTTATTCCACCAGATCTGTAGTTCCCTCTCATTTATTCTCCCATTCTTAAACCAGATCTGGTTTTGACTTCTCTCCCCTTCATAAACATCACCGCCAGCTTTCTTTCCATGCTTTCCTTCTCCTCCTTTGTGCTTATTTCTCTCTATTTCATTTTTAAAATACAACCAACCAAAGCTCGACGGCTATTGGAGTGTTGGGGATGGGAGAATAGAGTGCGACGGCGGCGGCAGAAGCATTAAAAAACCAATGAGAGGTGTAGACGTAGAAGGGAGAGAAGAGAAAGGTCGAGATTAATTTTGAAATTGGTCAAAATTTTAACTCAGATTCTATAATATCCGGGTTTCACCGATTTTTCCGGGCTAACGGGTCCCGGTTTTCTCGGTTTTTGACTGGTCCTCAGACCCCACGTGTGACAAGGCCTCCGGGTCCCATTGAACCGGTCGAACCGTCCGAGCCAATCCGTTTGAAAACACTGGTTCCTAGTTGATAGAAGAGTTCAGATCTGCTGTTAAAAGATTTCTGAAATAAAAGAGAAAACTGAGACTATGAAGTCTCAAGTTTTTTTCAAAAATGATATTACCTAAACTATTTTAGACAAGTCGTAATTGGGTCCAAGACTTTAAGGAGCCAAACTTTTTTTAAAAAAATCGGGATACAACAAAGCGAGAGTAACGCAGTATTGTTGGTGTGTGTGTGTTTTTTTAGGTCTAACAAGTTAATCTCGTTCAAGCCGGATTGGCCCACTATGGGGGTAAAGCTCTCCCAACAATGGTTTTCTCCATTCACAAAACTCAAACCCAAGAAATTACTTAAGGGAAGCAAGTGTTAATTAAACCACTTGAACCAACCATTTGTTGGTATTGTTGGTGTATTTAATTATTAAACATAAATGAGTTATCCAAAAAATTAATCTATGAACTAGGCCTACTAGGAGGATCAAGGCCCAAATGACCTTAAACCCCACTAGGCCCTTTTGGTATCCAAGATCCCTCGAGAGGAACTTGACTTTTTATAAAGCACTAACTTGTTATATTTCTCACCAATTCACCAACAAACTAATCTAACATCTACTACGTCTACATGGGATTCCAAACCGCATTGAAGCCTAGACTTGGACCTTGAATCTGGTCTTCAAATTGAAAGTTAAAGCCTGTTCATAGATTACATGGAGGCCTGGAGACAATTAAAATCGTCCCTTCTGCTTTATTGGGCTTCAAATTTTGATACTTTACAAAAATGTTCTACTATGGAATTGTAGAGCTGCTTGGCCCATAAAAATGTTCTAATAATTTAAGAAGAATATAATTTAGTATTTATTTAGTTTTTTTCTTAGTAAATATGCAAGTTAATTTTGTTCGAGTAAGGTTGGATCACTATGGGGTAAAGTTCTCCCAACAATGATTTTTATCTTCATTTACAAGACGAACCCGAGACCTTACTTAAGGAGAAACAAGTGTCAAACCAGTTGAACCAACCCCTTATTTGGGCAAAATGCTCAATTTGGGGCCAAACGTTTGCCGCGATGCTCCATTTGGGGCCAAATGTTTCAATTTGAACAAAAAAAGGGTCAAACATTTTCGAGACTACTCAATGTGGGGTTTTTTTGGATGGAAAATGGGAAGTGTATTTCACGCACCATTTACATGCGTCAGAGGCCATTTTTTTGACCACCTGGACTTTATTTAGCCAGGTGTAAAATCCAGGTGGCTTTTTTAATATTTAAAAAACCCCTTTTCTTGCATAAACTTAATAACACAAAAAAAAATCCTCAACAAAATGTTTAAAAAAAATACCAGCAAAATCAACTCAAACCAAACAATTTCGAGAAAAAAATCCAAATGATAACAACTCAAACCCAATAGTAGTAAAAATTTCAGCAAAATCAAATGAAAAAATAACAAACAACAAATTCCTTCCTTGATGGCATCCTCACCATCTGCAACTGTCAAGGAGCAGAAACATTATGAAACAACCACCAATTGCAGAATAAAAAAATCAACAACAAAAAGAAAACAAAAAGCAACAATAATATTACTTCCCCTGAATTTGATGGGTTTTGTTCCCCTAAAAAGCAAACAAAAAACAAAAACATATTGTTTTGTTGACATAAATTGATTTGTTTCCCCTGAATTTCCATTGCAATGCTTGACATGTACCAAATGCCCATCAATTCTTATCTCCATTTCAGGCTCAACCCCACCTAAAGGATTCAGAATAATATTACTCATTTTGCCACTTATACTTGTGCTAATTCTGTTCTTACACTCAATTCAGATCTCATGAAACCTACCTTTCTCATGGAATTTAAACCTTGTGGAGAATTTCTTCTTCCCAAATATGTGCTCTTTTCTTGAGACCAAAATGGAATCAATAAGAGCAGGCCGACACCCAGTTTTCCTAAGAAGTAGAACAACTTCTTCATCTCAAACAAAAGCAACATAGTATTCTGCTTCCAAACATCATCTTCAACCTGTTGATAAGAACTCCAAGGACATTCAAAGGCTCCAAAGAATCAACTTTTGGCAAAACATAGACCTAGGGTTCATATTTGGGGGTTTTGGTTTGGGGCATTTTTTGTTAAATTCGAACGGTGGAAAGTTGTTAACTAGAGAGGGAAGCAATATAGTTGATTTTGAGACCCATCTAACGGCTAACTTCACCGGATCGGAGGATTGAAGCTTGTAGTTTTAAACTAGATTTAGATAAATTTTCTTCATGATTTTGCTTGAGAAAGAAAGGAAGCATGAAGAAGGGTTAAATCATGCCTGATGGAGATGGAGCAACACAAGAAAGCAAAGTAGAACCGACAGCCATGAAGAGTTGCATCATGGAATCGGTGAGGGAGGAAGAAATAGAGAGAAAAGAAAAAAGAAAGAAGAAGAAGAAAAGAAATAAGAATCGGAAAAAAAAAGAGAAATAAGAAAAAGAATAACGAATAAAAAATAACTTTTTATTTATATTTTAATTTCCTCAAAAATCCACGTGGACAATTAACGGTATATAACGGCGCATGTAATACACCTCCCATTTTCCATCCAAAAAAGCCCCACATTGAGTAGCCCCGAAAACGTTTGGCCCTTTTTTGTTCAAACTGAAACATATGGCCCCAATCGCGGCAAACGTTTGGTCCCAAATTGAGCATTTTGCCCCTTATTCGTTAGTATTTATTTAGCTGCTTTCACCTTGATAAATTAAACCTCCATTGCTTTACCATCATCGATCAGTCACACACACCGCAATTTTCATTATTAAGGCTATAAACCAAAACCATGAAAGCTTGGAAGCTTCAAGAGCTACACCGACGAAGCATTGATTTGATAGTTTCCAATTTACAAGTTATTTTCTTGTTTTGGAACACAACAAGTGAGTTCCAACTTCCACTAGTAGAGTTGGCAAAATGAACCCCCGAACTCGACCAAATCTGAGTTGATTAGAAAAGTCAATGTTCCGAACTCGAAATTACCTGAGTCGAAAATGCCCGATCCCGACCCGAGCCAAAACCCATAATAATTTGAATTTAATAATAATTCATAAAATAAAATATTTTATTGTTTAGAAAAAAACACATTTCCTTTTAATATTAAATAAAACTATTATATATATGAATAAATAAAATTTATATAATAATAATCACAATTAAATGATTCATTAATCAATAGAAAAAGTACTAAACTATTAAATATATATATATATAATTTAAAGCAAAAAACTAAAAAGTACCCTTATAAAGTATAATAAATTAAATACATGAAATTTTAATTTTGTTTGAATAAATAAAGAGTCTACAAAAGCAGATGATGAAACAGAAGCAAAGGTTAAAACCGAAAGTTTCGTCCTTGTTCAATCTAGTCCCTTGTTTTAGTTCAGTTTAGTCCCCAAAGTTCTTTGGTTCAATTAAAGGTCTATCAGCTTTTAATTTGTTTAATTTAAGACTTTCATTTTAATTATTTGTTTAATTTAATACTTAATTTGTTTTAATTTGCAATAATTTAGGATTGATTAGCATTAATTATTTTAAATTAGTGTTAAAGTATATGTATTTTATATTTAATTCAATTAATTTAAATGTTGTACGCCACTTAATAATGGTCGGTGACACTAGTCTTTCTGAAGAAGGGTTTTCATTTTTCAACAAGTTGTCAAGTTTTCGGGACTCTTTAAATGTCTCTATGGATGAGACTGTTCTTTCGCTATTAATCATTTGTTAGTAATTTTTATAATTATTCAATATTTATATATATTGAAAAATTATGTTATATTATATTATTGTATTATTATATATTATCAATAAACTTATAATATAAAAGATAAAACAATTCTTTTTGTTTAAAAAATCTTTAAAAAGAGCTTACACTTGAATCGGGATGAGTCGGATCCAGATCGAACTCTAAATATCGAATCGAAATCAAACCCGAACCTGAATCCAACCCGGATCCGAGCCCAAAAATACCCAAACTCGAAAAGCCCAAACCCGAAGTGACCGAACCCGTCCAATTGCCAGCTCTAAACCCTCGTAAGAAAACGGGACCATAGTTATAAAGCATTAGTGACCTTTTATATGTTTGGTTCAGAGCTAGTGGCTGCTTTTGAAGTGTAAATAAGAATCCTTTCAACTCTTTTTTGAGTGCTTAATGTTCATACATAATTTGTAGATATGGATTGGAGTTATTTTGTTGTTACATACTCCCTCCTTCCCATTATTTTTGTCAATCTTATTCATCACACCTACTAATAAAGGATGATCATTGTCAGTGTAAATTTTAAACTTCACAAGTGGATTAAGAAGTTGACACATATCACATTTTTTATTTAATTTTGTATTTAATATTCAAAAATATTTCCAAAAAGAAACATGCCAACCTTTTAACCCCGCATGTGTAGTGGCTGCTAAACTCCATTGATAGTGTATTGTACAGTTTTCTATTAAGAAAATATGTTGTTTTGATTTAAGAAATAAACAGATATTGTGGGACGGAGGAAATATGTGATATTAAGTTTCATGGTGTTTAGAGGCTTCAAATCTCATAAAATATTACCTTGAACTTTATGATGTTTTTGTAAAATCATTGTCATTTTTGGTTAGTTACCCACATTTATTAAAAATTTCTTTTTTTCAAGCAACTTCTATTTTTTTCATTTGATTGATAAAAACTTAATTCCAAAATATATATTTTAATTTTACATGTAATTTTTTAATATCTAAATATTTTTTATAAATATAATGATGAAACCCATATTGTATATATTTTTCTACATTAGATATTTTATTTCAAATACTCAAAAATCCTTTCAACCAAATTAAATAATTGTAAAATTTATCATTTCCAATTGATAGATTTTAAAATCCTTCACTTTAAAATTCTTCAAATTTTAAAATTCCTCATCCAAAAAAAAGCTAAACAATCAATTCAATACAACGTATGCCGCCGTGCACAATTAAGGATATAACGTTTCAAAAAAATTAATTAAGATTATAATGTTATCGATTTCGAGCGATTAAAGATAAAATCAAACATTGTTCCATTAACTGATCACGTGGTTGCCACATAGATGACATGTTTATTTTTAAAAATATTAAAAATATCAAAATCAATTCAGGATATAATGGTTGCCGCCACGCTCAATTAAGGATATAACGTTATAAAACAAGCAATTAAGAATATAACGTTATCGACTTCAAGCAACTGGGGATATAATGTTATTGATTTCGATCAAGGATAAGCAAACAAGCAACAAATATATTAGTTCTTTTTTTTTTCGTTAGATTAGTTAACATTATGGGTAGACCTGCTCAAGGGCTGGGCTACCTATCCAGGCCTGAAGGCCCGTCCGCAAAATGGGAGGGTCTTGACATAAATATTGGGCCTGAAAATTGGGCCTTGGACAAAAAAATAAAGCCTGATTAAAAAATGGGCCGTGCCTTGGTTTTGATGTTTAAGGCCCGAGTCCGACTCGGCTCGGTCCGTATTCATATATAAATAATATAATATAATTAAATAATTATATTTATAAATGATAAAGTTGAATAATTTATATGTATACCTTAATTAAAACTTGTAAAACTTTATTAATATTTAATCTTTTTATTAAAACTTATTTTCATTTAATTTATTATTGGATTATATAACTTTTAATGTTTAAATTTTATTTTTCATTAAAAATTTTAATTATGATTTTTTTAAAAAAAATAAATAAATATGGGTGGGCTTGTGCGGGGCTTGGACATGTGTTTAAAAATATGGACGAGCCTTGGACAAAAGTTGAGGCCCATTCTTCGAGTCAGACCGGGCTTGGGCAAGCATAAATGTTACAAATACTAAGCAAAAACCCGGCCCGGCCCTGCCCGACCAATGAGCAACTTTAATTATGGGATAAATGAAATATAAGAATTGACACAAATTTGATCATCCGAAAGAGTATTATGTTTGGATATTAATTTTTCACATTCTCTACCCAAAAGGAATCATAAGTGAAGGACTATGCTGCACAAATCATTTATGATTGGACTTGAAAAACCAATCTCTTGATTAGACCTAGCAATTCAGGTCATGACACGACACGAGACATGTTTAGCCGTATTTGTGTTTGGTTTATCGTGTCTCATGTCCGAATCGTGTCGGACACTATTAGGATAATCGTGTTTCGTGTCATAATCGTGTCAAAGACACGTCTAACACGTTTAAAACACGAATAACACGCTTTAGTTTCCAGGTTAACACGATTACACGAATAACACGTTACACAACACGTTAGACACGTCTAATTAAAACCCTAAAGTCTAATATACCCAATCACATATCTCATTCCCCATTACCCATTCTTTATGCTTTAAAATTATCTTTTAATTAATTGAAATATTTGAAAATTTTAATCGTGTCAAACGTGTCGTGTCATGTTTTGACATGTTACACGGCTTAATCGTGTAAACAGGTCTTGTGTCCCGTGTACACGTTTAAAAACAGGTCTCTTGTTCGTGTCTATATTTCGTGACACAATTAATAATCGTGTTGTGTTCGTGCCATGCCTTATATGTGTTTATACCCTATGTAAACACGATGAAACACAGATTGCCAGATCTACTCTTGATTCACATGAATGTGAAACCATTGCAACCGATCCAGCATAGCAGTCATCCGCTAAGCTTCCAAAGGAAAGAAAGAAGGGATAAAAAATAGTCATTTAAATAAGCAATGAACCAAGAACTTGATCAAAATAGATAAAAATTATACCAACCAGAATTGCAAAATTGCCGAGCTAGAGTTTAGATATGGTACCATTTCACTCCTGTTTCTATTTTCTTTTTTTTTTCCCTTTTTTTTCTCTTCTTCCTTCTTCTCTTACCTTTAGCTCGATCTTTCCTTCTCTTCCTCACCAGCGCCACCACCGGCTAAAAGCACCGGAACCCAACCATATATTTTTTGGTTTATCCGTATGTAACACTCCAAGATCCCACATCGAGAGTATGTGGTGATCTATTGTGGTTTATATATAGAGATTCAATCCAAACTTTTTGAGGCGCCTTTTGGGAAAGAGCAAATTCGTGAGGCCTTTGGGTCAAAACAGACAATACTTCGCAGATTGGGCAAGCTCTTTACACCCTAGACCTGAGATTCAAGTCTCAAGTCTTACATTTTTTTTTGGTTTAGTTAAGGGTATGCCTTTTTAATTTGTAAATGATTCCTTTCGGGTAGAGAATGTGAAAGGTTAAAATTCTCCGAACATAATATATTTTGAGATGATCAAATTTGTGTCAACTTTTATATATATTTCACTTCTCCCATAATGTTAACTCTTTAATCTAACGAAGAAAAAATAAACCATTATCTATGCTGCTTGTTTGCTTATCCTTAATTGCTCTAAATCGATAACGTTATGTCATATTTCTTGCATTTAAGTCTAATTTCGTTTCCCGAAATACCCTTTCGGATAAAGGGTCAATTTTGTCATATTTCTTGCATTTAGGTTAAATTTTTTATTTCCAAAATGCCCTTTCAGAAAAAGGGTCAATTTTGTCATGTTTCTACATACAAGTTCAATTTTGATTTCCTAAAATACTCGTTTGGAAAAAGGGTCAATCTTCTCATGCTTTCGCGTACAAGTTAAATTCTCTTCCTAAAATACCCTTTCGGTCAAAGGGTCAGTTTTGTTATGTTTCTTGCATTCAAGAGAATAAAAGGTTTAAAGATTTAAGAAAACACAAAGTGATTAAGATTAAGC
Source organism: Corchorus capsularis (assembly GCA_001974805.1). NCBI lineage: Eukaryota > Viridiplantae > Streptophyta > Magnoliopsida > Malvales > Malvaceae > Corchorus > Corchorus capsularis. Next base: position 21,590 of record AWWV01007122.1, read on the forward strand.
ATTTAGGATTAAAAGCAACCAACTTAGGACTTTCCTCAGATTAATGTTAGACTTTCAGTACCGTCATATTGAAGGGCGTTGTGGGGGTGCTAATCCTTCCCCACACATAACCGACTCTCGGACCTAGGTTTTGGTTTGTAGACCGTAGTATTAGACTTAGTTTGTCGGTCGTCAAGCACATGGTACATTAGGTCTAATAATCAGTAGATGGCTAATCGCACCTAGGTAAAAAAAGATTAATGGCAATTCCTTTAGGACAGGTTAGTTTTCCCGTCGTTTCGACAGGGTCCCAGACCTGCACGTTGCGACACCATAAAGTTTTGACTTCTTCGTTTCTACTGCTAGTGACTGGTGAGGGGACACCATTCTTTTTTTCCTCCTTCATCAGTTCTCTTTCCAACACCCCATATTTTAGAAACACAACCTGTCGCCGCCGCCTCTTCCTCTGATCAATTTCAATGCGTATAAAATATATCATTCTCTTTCTCTCCATCGCTTATTTTCATCTTATTGCTATGGTTTTTTTTCTTTCAAAAATCCGGTTTCCCATAAAAAAGGAAAAAAAAAAGGAAATCAAATTGATTTTTAAATCTTATCCCATGGTCTAAATGAATCTTAGCATTATGTAAAGTGATCCAACGATTTGATTGCCTTTATGTAACTAATTGTTGTTGGGATAGTGACTCTTCCACTTTGTTGGGATAGCTTTCAAAGTTATAGCCTTTAATCTCGTTTGTGTGTTTGTGATTTTCTTTGGTGTTTCTTTTTGTTTCTTGAGTTGTGTTTCTTGCACTGCTATTTAGGTTCAGTAATGGCTTTGTCAACTATGCAATATCTCTTTCAATAAAATCGTTCCCAAAACCACTATATCAAATGGATGGGGAAAAGGCTAACAATCAAGAAAATTTTTTTTCTGCAAAAAAAATTAAGAATTTGGTTGTTTGGGAGAGCTGTTAGTCATGGTTTTGAAACCGGATCATCCAGTTCGATCGGTCCATCCGCTGACCAGATGACCTTCCGACTTTATAAGAGTATGAAACCGCGGTTTCTGCGAACTGCTTCTAAACCGGTTTAACCGTGTGAACTCGGAACCAATAAAATCCGGTTTTTAGTATTTTCTTTTTTTTGCACAACCCGATTTTAATGTGTTTATTTCTTTAAAAAATTTTAAACTAAAATTTTAAAATTCTGAACTCTATCCAAAATTAAATTAAAATCTAATTGATAACTCTAAACAAAAAATAGAACTCCTAACCTAACAATTAAAATCATTGTCTCTGTTATTTTCTCTTTCTCCCTCAACTCCACTTGCTAGCGGCTTCTCTCAACTCCAAACCATCGCCGCCCCTCTTGCCGACTTGATTGCGGTCAGATCGTCTCCCCATCTTATTGCTTGCTTAGTGGTGCCGCTTCCTTCCTCGAATCAACTCCTAAATTTTCGAAGGAGCAAGGCAGCACGGCTTTCCGATTTGCAATCAATTGCAGCAGCCAACGACGGTAGAAGTGGTGGCTTAGTTGTGGAATCGTGTAGCCTTATAAAGACCAAAACTCTTGGGGTTCACAACTTGCTCAAAGTCGAAAACCCCTCTGTTACTTTCTTTGTCCTATTTCATTTTCAATTTCTAACTTTCATTATTGAAAATTTGAAGTTGGAAAATGTGGTTTGATATTGGTGAGATGTGTTTGTCATTTTTAAACATGTAAAGCATGGTGATTTTATCCCAAGGCCACTGAATTTTGGTTCTTGAAGGTGGAGACTTCTCATACTTTTCTACGGGAAAAGAGCATCGAACCACCCGATCGGTTCAATTGATCCAACCGAATGAACCGGAACCCGTACCCCTTACCGGTTCCTTAAACGGTCCGTTTATAAAAATATTGGTGTTAGTTAGGCAAACGGTGGCCATCTCCAGAAAATATAATGGGCAGTTTTGACTTTGCATAAAAACTACCCAATACACTCAAATTGAATTAATATTACCATTACACCAAACATTTATTACTTTCTCATATGCCACTAATTAATGATTATTTTTAAATTTCAATACATTCAACTGGAATTTACCCAAACATTTTAAATATGGGTACAGCTTTTTTAATGGATGTTTTTAGTATACTTGATTTTACCTTCACGCGCGTTGCACAACGCGTTTGAACAAATTATATTTTAAAATACTTGAAAATACTAAGAAAAAAAAATTCAATTAAAACAGATATTTAAAGTACTAATGAATATTAAGTGTAAGTTTAGTATGTAATCAAAATACATTGAAATAAATTCATGTAAAATGTTGATTATCCTCACGCTGACCTACATATGACATTTAAAATCAATATAATTAATTTTGTTATCCAAATATTATTTATTAAATGTAATGAAATTGTGTTTTTTAAAGTAAAAAAATACATTTACGAAAGTAGAACTTCTTTATATACAATTTTTTTTTGTATGTTCCCTTTTGCTCCTTTCTATTTTCTGACTTGATCAAAATTTTTATTGAAGACATGAAAATTCTCCGAGAGAGTACCTACATATAGTTATCCATGAGAAAAAACATGCGGCAAATATACTCCAACATTCGATATCGTTTTTGTCCTTCTGGTTTGTTGATGGTCATAGCAAAACAAAGACATATAGGGAATTGCTTCCTTTTAAATTGGAATGAATATCTTTCATTTTCAGCAGGTAAAAGCGGAATTCTTGAAAGAGGAACATGTTTTCCAGCATATTAGCCAATTGCAATCTCTGCTTGTATTACGTTATAATCAAAGTTTTTGTAGACCATTATTGTTCCATTGCATAAACTATTGGATGGATCCAAATTCCTGGGAAGTATGACTGGATAATTTTTATTTTTTTTAACACCAGTTGTGCGGTGGCAAACCATTCGGTAGAAGAGTATGTAAGTTTTCTTCCTAGTAAATCATTTAATGCTTCATCAAAACTATTGTATGTTTTACTTTCACCAGGAAATATTTTTATCATTTTGTCATTTATACCATCAACGTACCCATTTCTTGTTGTCAAGATCGCACGATTGGTCATATACTCTACTGAAGTTGAAATATCTTTCAAATCTGGGAAAATCACATCTATCAAATCATTCTGCGACATTTCATCATTTTCATATGTTATAACCATATGATCTGGTAAAAGTATCAAATCACCGTCTTTTGTTGGTTCTTTTCCATCAACCACTCGAATGAGGAATTCGCCGAAGTCATGGTCTCCTCCTGCTCTCATGTTCTTTTTCAATCTCAATATCTCCATTTTATTGCCAAAGGTATGATCTGACCAAACTTTGATTGACTGTTTGTTCCCCTTGTTACCCGAAGTACAACGGGGAGCACTTGCCTGAAATCTCTTCCAAAAACAACCACTTTTCATCCAAATGGTTCTTCTTTGTTACTCATCATATCTTGCATTGTTCTGTCCACTGATTCTATTGCGAACTTTTTTGCCATTGGTGCTTAGTTCCATATGATTAGTCTTACTCTTCTTAACAGTTCAGCCTTTGTACTCTATTTGGAAGTTCCACAAATACTTGTTTCCATCGGTTGTAGTGGTATGTCAAATCTTGAGTGTGTTGTTCTTCCTTCTAGCATAATTGTTTCTGCTATCTCGGACGTTGTTGTAGCTAAGGCAATATGACCTCTTGATCTACGATCATATTAGTAATAATATTAGTCCGATAAAAATATTGTATAATGAATAATATGAAAGAGAGTTTTTAGTAGAATAAAACTGTAGAAGTTTAAATAATGACATTTAAGAAATATATTTTTAAGAAAATTCTAATATATCTAATTTTTTAATTAGAATAGTAAATTTGTAAAAATAAAAAATAGTTATGAAAATATTAGATTTAATTAAATAAAAATCGAGTTTTTAATAGAGTAGATAATGACATTTAAGAAATATATTCGAAAAAGGATATAATCATTATCATCTTAAATTGGTGAGTATTATACAATATAGAAATGTTTTGTCCATTCCTCCTGGTCTGTCCAGAAAAAAGATTCCATTGTTTCTTGATTGGACTCGATCTAAGATAGCCTTGTACATATTTTTTTTTTGGTCTTCATTTAACTTTTCCGATGCGTCTAGATCTTCCTGTGGAGTTTCAATGCTCAACTCTTCTGCTATTTCATTATGTGCGGAATCTCTGATATGCAAATTTCGATGATCAATTTTTGGACATCAATCTTCTTAATTCTTTTTCTCATGCTTTCAAAATAATATAAGTGCTTTGTAATGTGCATGCAATGTGTGTCTCGACAAGGAAAGCATATTATATTGTGTTCATTTTATTCTAAAATATTTAATCAAATCCAAATTAATAAAATTCAAATATTAATCATATAGGAAGAGTACGTTGGTAGTTATATTGTTAAGAAAATAAAAATATTAAGGGGGAATTATCGTTGGGTTTAATGGTGGACTAAATTTACCCCAAAAGTGTAATGAAGCAACATTTTCTTAGGGTAGTTTATTGTTTAACATATTTCCTTGATAGTGTAATGAGTTTCATATGTTTTTCTCATTTTACCAATTTTAAATATTTTTTGTTTTCATTGATTTTTCACATTATTCTTTATTTTAAAAAAAGATATATATATATATATACTAGTTTTAGCTATCACGTGCGTTGCACGTGACGCAACGTGTTTAAATAAAATATTCATATGAAATTATGATAACATCTCTATTAAATTATGAGAATTACACTATTTTTTATGATCCCATTATGAAATTTTGATAACGGTACTATGGAATTTCAAGAATCCTTTTATAAATTTTTTAAACTTTCTTATGAAATTTTGTTAACCTCCCTAAGGAATTTTGAACACCTCAATATGAAATTTTGATAACCAACACTATGAGATGTTGATAACCTCCATATGATATATTGATAACCACTTTATAAAAATTTAAAAACCTCCATATGAATTGTTAGTAATCACACTTTAAAATTTTGACAATCACACTATGAAATTGTGATAACCTTGATCGCTATGAAATTTTGATAAATCTTTCTATAAAATTTTAATAAACCTCCCTATAAAATTTTGATAACTTTCTTATGAAATCTTGATAACTACAAATTTTGATAAGCTCCTTATGATTTTTTGATAACTTCATTATGAAATTTTGTTAATCTCCCTATGAAATTTTGATCTACATACTATGAAAATTTGATAACCCTCTTATGAAATTTTGAAAACTAAACTATGAAAATTTGATAACCTTCATATGAAATATTGATATTCTCACTGAATTTTGATATCCTCCCTGAATTTTGGTATCCTCCCTAAAATTTTGATTACTCCATCATAAAAGTTTAATAATCTTCCTAATTTGGTAACCATACTATGAAATTTTGATAACCCCCCTAAAAATACCACTATAAAATTTTTGTAATCAGATTTTGAAAATTTGATAACCTCTTTATGAAATTTTGATAATATCTTTATAAAATTTTGTTGACCCCACTATGAAATTTTGATAATCACATTATGTAATTTTGATAACCTCGCTTTGAAATTTTGATAACAACACTATGAAATTTTGATAATCTTCATATAAATTTTGATAATCATATCTTTATGAAATTTCAATAATCACTCTATGAGATGTGATAACCTTCTATCAAATTTTGGTACTCCTTATGAAATTGAGACTTTTATAACCTTCATATAAAATTTTGATAACTACACTATAAAATTTTGATAACCTCCCAATGAAGTATTAGTAATCTTCTAATGAAATTTTGTTAACCACACTATGAAATTCGTATAACCTCGTTATGATATTTTCAAATCTTTTTTATAACCTTTCTATTATAAAATTGTGATTATTAACCACCCTATGAAATTTCAATAACCAACCTAAGAAATTTTAATAACTTGATCCTATGAAATTTTGGTAACCACACTATGAAATTTTGATAACCTCCTCATGGAATTATAATAACCAAAGTAAAATATTAAATTGATATAATGAAATAATTTATAATTAAAAAAAATAATGGAATAATTAAAAATATTATTTAGGAATGGCAATTTAGAAATATGTTTTTAAAAAAGGGTATAATTGGAAATATTTTTTAAAAATAAGGGTACAATCGGAAAACATAAAGATTCCCCTTATTCGTACTTTTATATATAGTCGCGCGCGACCCGTCCAATGGTGGGTCGCGACCCGCGCGCGACCCAGCCTAGGCCGGGTCGCGACCCCTCATTGTTCATTTTTTTTTCTTGTTCTTCTTTAAATTATTATTTTTTTAGATTTTCCTTTAATTTCCTTTTGCCCTTTTTCAAGTATTGGACAATTCATTTAGTTTAAATGGGTATGGATATGTCATATTAGCAAG
>AWWV01007123.1:0-20582 GCA_001974805.1 Corchorus capsularis
ACGGCAGGCCGCCCCTAGGGTGCGGCCTTGCAATGGCTGAGCCGCCCTACTAGGGCGGCCAACTATTTTTTTTGTTTTTTCTTAAATTATTTTTTAAGGTTATTTTTTAAAATTATTAGTTTTAATAAGTTTATTTTTATGATTATGCTTATTTTGAATATTGAAATTAATTAATTTTAATTATTAATTTAAATTAGAGTTATTTACGATTAATTATATTTCTATTTAATTAATTATAATTGTTAATACTGGATTGCTAAATACCGCCCCATTTTTGCTATTCACCGCCCCATTTTTGACGCTTTTTTAAGCTTTTGCCCTTTGCTTCATTTTCTAATCTTGAAACTATCACGAACGTAGAATAGCGTTAACGTGTTGTATTTTGATGACGATTTAAGAAAAATGAACGATAATGTGCCGTATTTTGATGACGATTTCAGAAAAATGCAATTTTTGACGAAATTTAGGACTGATGACCCGTGCCGTCCCAAGAGGGCGGCTTACCGTGGCGAAGCCGCCCCACTTGGGAAGCTTCGCCATGGCAAGCCGCCCTCATGGGGCGGCTTCACCATGGGCAGGCCGCCCCACTGGGGCGGCTTAGACAGGGCAGGCCGTCCCGGTGGGGCGGCTTCGCCACGGCAGGCTGCCCCAGTGGGGCGGCTCGGCTATTTTTTTTTTAAAAATAATTATTATTTAAAAAAAAATTTGGTCTAGCCGCCCCACCGGTGCCGTCCCCCTGGGGCGGCTGAGCCATGGCCAAGCCGCCCTCCTGGGGCGACACTACCATGGCCAGGACGCCTCCCTGGGGCGGCCCTACCATGGATAGACCGCCCCCTGGGGCGGCACCGGTACTAAACCCTTTTTACTTTTTTTAAAAAAATAGCTATTTAAAAAAAAAAAAAGCCTTGCCGCCCTAGTGGGGCGGCTAGCCGTGGCAGAGCCGTCCTAGTGGGACGGCTAGCCGTGGCAGAGCCGTCCTAGTGGGGCGGCTAGCCATGGCAGAGCCGTCCTAGTGGGGAGGCTCCGCCGTGGCAGAGCCGTCCTAGTGGGTAGGCTCCGCGTGGCTAAGGGCAAAAGTGAAAAAGTGGCAAAGGTCAAAGGGCAAAAGTGTAAAAAATGGGGCGGTGAATAGCAAAAATAGGGCGGTATTTAGCAATGATCAATTCATAAAGAAATTGGAAATCAAGATGTTTACGTTAAGGTAAATAAATGCGCGCAAGAGATGAAATCCATCATCATCTTCCCCCTAGACAGGTTCGGGTTGCATTCAATTCGGACTGATCTGGTTCAGAATATTTTTAGGTCATTTGATTAATATTCTTCATCGTAAAGTGTTGTTAATCCTTCTTTATCCAGCTCTAGATCTTGATTGATGATATCTTTTACATATATTTATATGTATATGAAGTAATATGCAGGGTTCTCTAATCTTTATATAGGGCTTTTGTGTTAGAGAGTTACATGAGATTTAGATGACAATTTCAAAATGTTAGAAATCACCCCAACAACTTATGGTCATTAAAGTCAAAGTGCCGCAAATATATATACATGATGCAAAATAAATACTATCTTTTGTTTCTTATACTTCGATTCAAATATCACGGGTTATGGGTGTAATTGAGCCGAGTCGAGTTCATACAGTGTCAGACTTGGCTTAATTCAAAATTTTGGAATTCGAGTTTGGCTCAAAGTCAATCGAACTTTGATTTTTTGGACTTGAGTTCTACTCAAAAAATACTTGAACTTGAGAAATACTCAAGTTAAAGCTACTCAAACTTAACTCGTTTAGGCTTGGTTCCAAAATAAATAAAATTTGTGAAAATTTGAAATACTAATTAATAATATAAATATATTATATATTTATATATAAATAAATAGAAGAAAATGTTTAATATTGAAAGTGTCACGAGCCCTTGAGTCGAGTATAATGAAGCTCTAACTCGGCTCAAATTGTTACTCAAAAAGCTCGAGCTTTGCTTCCTAAAAAACGAGTCTATTTCGAGTATTCCTTAAGTTAATTTTGAATAGTTTAAGAGTAGTATAGACTAAATGTTAATTGAGACACCCATGAAATTTACCAAAGGCCCCTTTTGAGGATCGATATGAGGAGCCTTCATTTGAACTTTTTTTATATTTTTCTATCTTTTCTCAATTGTCAAATTACAAAAAAAAACCTTGAGTTAGTTTCTCACAATTTCTTTTCCTTAAGCCTTTTTTTTTGGTAATTAGGCATAAAATAGGCCCATCTAAGGATTTTAGCTCGTTGGCCCAGTTAGTGAAGAAGTTTAAAGAATTGAATCCGATAATTCTTCTATAAGTACCATGTTCCTCGACAATCTGCATCTTTCTCCTTCAATTTCCCGCACCTATGAAAACCCACAAAAATTTCTAAAATAAAATAAAAGATCATTTCCTTTTTGCGTGTTTTTTTTTATTTTCAAATTCCCTCTCATTTAACCACTAAACCAAATTGTTTTTTTTTTAAAATTAAATTAAGAGTTTATATCAGTGCTTTTTAAAATGAGTTGCTCTGTGTTTGCCTTAATAGTTAATTTACTATGTTTGTATGATTAATGTTTCATGTATTAAAAATATTAACAGATTGAGAGAAAATACCAGAAGAAAGAAAGATGATCTTAGAACCAAAGATGAAAACAACTGAATAAGATAATAATGTTATCGTTGAAGTTTTTAATATTTTTCATAGGTTATGTGTTTTTTAAAGAATTAAGAATCAGTGTTTGAGACAATTGAATCTTAGTTTTAAGTGTCATATGTTTAATGCAAGACTATATTTTCAAGAAATTCTTATATTTACAGAGAAATTTTTTTTATATGTTTAGAGTAATAAATAACGATTCTAAAAACAAAATGCCCGTAGCGGTAGCGCTGGCCGATCAACTTGTAATGTATTATTTACAGCTTTATCCCTAAAACAGGTATAAAAAAATTACCACATATTATCAATTACAAATATTTTTTTGAGGGATTATCTATTACAAATACTCAAATAGATATTTCATTAATTACCATAAGTTTTTTTTTTTTAAAAAATTTAAATCCTGCAACAAAGTACAAGTCAAATTCTATGAATGTAGAAAATTGAATGCTTGACGTGTGAACATTGGCCGAAAAAAAGACTCCGAGATTTTCGGGAAACCTAAGACTGCGATTTCTTTGTTTTGCGGCGGCGCCGCCTAGCGATGGAGACATCGCGTGAGAGATCTGGGGAGGAGGAAGATCTCCTTGCTCGTAGTAGAAAGAAGATCAAGGCCGGGTCTGACTTTGAAGGGAATCTGGTGGATATGGATGATCAATTTTGTAGACACCCGTTTTTGTCCTATATCCTTTCATTTGGGGTCGAGTTAGCATTAGGGTCATCCAGGGGCATTTTGGTCATTTTCACATCATAGGGGCATTTTGGTCATTCTTGCACTAAGGGTATTTTGGTCATTTGCATATTTAGGGACATTTTGGTAATTTTTAGTACACCTTCAATTTAGATTAACTAATTCATTTTAGTTATCTAAATTGCATTGAAAAATTGAAAAAATCTTGATGTGTACTTTTGGCATTTTTTTTGCATCTCAATATTCTTGCATTTCAGTTACATAGTTTAGATCCTTAAATAATGGTTTTAGCTTTCAAATTGGCATCTTTACATTCTTTATCATGAAAAGCATGTCCCATTTATTCTCCTATTTCCTTTTATGTCAAAATTAGTTATAGTGATCATATTCATTTTCTTTTTCATTAAGTTGGGTACGTTACATTAAGCATTTTTAGTCCATTTCATATTGAGCATGTAATTTGGATATTCAATAGCATTGGTTAATCAAAAATAACAATCATGCATTGCCATCATTATTTAGAGATTAATCTAGTACATTTGCATATAAATTACAAAATGAGGTAAGAATCTCTGTTAGATCAATTACATCAACACATTGACTACAAACTAAGGAGTAGTAACCTTTGCTAGAATAGTCTCCTGCTTTCTTCTTCTCTTCCTTTTTTTGGTACAAGAAAATTATGCTATAGGGCAACAGGTCTTCATTCATACATTTGTTTCCTTGCACCATGGTATCTTGATAGAACTTTCATGGGATTTGAACCCTGCAAGTCAATAGGAAAGAGAGAGCAAAGAGTGGCAAATGTGCCCCCCAAATTCAAGACTAAACACCATTAATTGGTGTAAGCCAAAAAGGGTCGGAGGGCTTTAAAAAAATGCAAAAACAGTGCAACAACACTAAATGAAACAAGAAACATGCAAGGGGGTGTCAAGCAAGCATGCACCCGAGCGTGGAAGGTCTTTTAAAAGACCTCATGTGCAGGGCTGTGCATGGGAGGAATGGTGAAATCAGAGTACAAAGCAAGAGCAGGCAAATAATAAAGAATTTCACAACAAGATACATGCAAGGGAAGCAGCAAACAAACATGAAGATTATTTTTGCTTTTTGGTTGAATTTGGAAAGGGAATCAGGATTAGTTCTTGATCCCTGAACTCCAACACAACCATGAGATCATGGCAGGCAACAATCATTAAGACAGCAAGGAATACAAGACAGTTCTGAACCAGATGGGAAACACAAAAACAAAGGCTGCAAGAATATGGTCACAGTTGCAATCACACATTCAAACCAGCAGCTTTACAAAGGAGTGAGATATCAGACAATGGCAAGTGACATGGCATCAAAGAGATCACAATTGCAATAACAAGCAGAAGCATACTCATTTAATTCCTCCAACAGCAATAAACAGGGCAATCTCAAAGCATAGGAAGTTACAAACATCGCGGGGTACTTGTCATTTTAGTTTAAGCGCACATTAGCATGGTTATCTCATTTGCAGCAAACATAAAGTCAGAAACAAGTTTTCAATCAAAGTCACTCATTGCCATTAATCAAAATAGGGTCAGAGGAAAATTAGCATAGTGTCATGCATTTTCATTAAGCATGCAGTACTTAAGTTCACTATCATGTTCAAATATGCATTCCATTCATACTTTCAGCACAATAAGCATTTCAGAGTCTAGATTAGCATCCCACCCATGCATACAAAATCCAAACTTGACATCCTCATTCCCATTGCATTTACAATGAGTCCTTCATAGCAGCATCTCTCAATAAACAAAGCAGCATGCATTGTATTCACCCATTCTTAGCATCTAATCAAATTTCTAGCATTATTAAACGCTTGCATTTTGCAGACAATATCAAACCAAAAGCATTCCAAATTCAATGTCATGTTCTTATCTTTTGTAGCATTAATCCAGCATAATGACATCATTCCAGAACACCAAACACTTCAAAGCCTGCATATTCGCAACAACATGTGCATACATTGCATTTAAGTAAGCTTTTCGGCATGCAACTTAACATTTAGAGCAAAGCATTAGCATGTCATGAAAACAAAACATTATTTTTGCAGCACTATTGATCATATTTAGAATTTAGTTAGCATATAGCATCCACAATTTAGCATTTTCACATTAGAATATAGGCATACATGGCAACCTTCATTACATCATTCCTAGCATCTCATTACATTTCACTTAACACATACCACACATCATTTGCACCCAAATTCATCACTTGCAGTAGCATTTACAAGTATGCTAGTGGAATTTCACATCTAAAACTAACAAAAGCAGAGTTCATCAGACATACACGTTCATAGCATTTCATTCAAAAAAAAATCTGCATTTAATTAAGCATGTCTCCTTACATTTTGGTCAGTTTAGCAGGCATATAATTACATAGCATATCCGCATAATAAGAGTCAATTCGACAAACACAAGCAAAAGGGGCAATGGCATCATATTAAGCAAAAGTAGTCACAAGCAGTTCACAGTCAACAACAATGCATCCAAATTACAGAGCAAAAGGACAAATTTAGGAGAATATTCACATGGCACAAACCCTCACATGACAAGGAAAATCCCTTGAGGAATAGACAAAAAACAGAGAGTGAGGATGCAAACCGTGTTATTTTGGTGGTCCTTGCACCAAAATTCGACACCTGTACAACAAGAGAGTCGGTGCTAGACCATTTTTTTTCACCTGCAGAAGAGACAAAAGAGGCCAGTTACAACAAAGTGAAAAATTTGGGGGGGGGGGGGGAATAAAAGGAGAGAGGGGAGAGAATAAAAAGGAGGAGAGTTTTGAGGAAAAAACAGAGGGGCTAGGGGTTTTAGCAGGAGACAGTTTTTTGGAGGATAGTTTTGGGGGAAAGGAGAAGGCGGAAGGAATTGAGGTTTGAGAAAAGAGGCAGCATTTACGTTAAAATTTCAGGGTTCTAGGGTGGAGGTTCTTTTCTAGTAGTAAAGAATGTGTAAAAAAAAAAATACATACAGAGTAGCGTTTTCTAGGACTAGCAGTTCATAGTTTTCCAATTCAAAAATATATACAAAAGATAGAAGAACAGAGAGTCGAGGAAGAAAGCTCACCCCAATATACATCTGAATCCATTGTCAATTTATGCTTTGCTTCTCTTTCCTTTGTTCATTTTTTTCGGGTTAGGGTTCATAATTGGTCTCATGGGGAGTCATTCGAATCTGGAGTTGTTGAGTTCGATGGCTTGAGGGGTTTGGGAGTATAAAGAGAAGAGGCCAACTTAAATCAGAATCGGGGTTATCCCGGCGGCTAGTTTAGGCTTCGGTTTTGAGTGGGTTTCTAATTGGTGAAGGCGTAGAGAAGAAAGAGGCAAGCATCATACCCAAAATTTGAGGCCATCGGACTATGCAGCAATGAGATCGGAGAGTGAGTTCTGGGTTCGGGTTAGCCTTGGTTAGGAGCATTCGAGGTTGTTTCGGAGAAAACTAGGGTCGGATTTAGGGAGAGGAGGCTCAGGCGAGGCTTTCTACAAGTTTTGGTGTCCGTCGGTGGTCGAACGGAGCTCCGGCGCGGCTGGCCATGGCGGTTCGATGATGAATCCGGCTAAGGGAAAGCGGCACAGAAAGAAGAGGAAGAAGAAGGCTTTGGAAAGAAAGGGAAAAGAAAGGTTTTATAGTAAACCCTAGCATCTGACCCGGATACAACCTGACCCGACCCGTTGAAGTCCATTTTCAAGTTGGGTATTATTCTGTTGGGCTTTTAATTTTCTTTATGCACTTGGGCTTTTAATTTATGATTTGGTTTTTATGGGTTTAGTCTAGTTTACATTAGTTTAATTTAAGGTTTAGTCTAATTTTAATTATTTTTAGTAATTTAGCTTAATTTTTAATAAGTTGGTAAAAAAATGAAATTTTAGAGCTAGTTTAATTTCATATTTTAGTTTATTTTAATTGTCAATAGATTAATAAAAATTCAATAAAAAAAATGTAAAGGGTAGTTAAGCATGTGCATCATATTTATTTCTTTTATAATTGCTGCAAGTATAATTTGTCATGTGATTTAAGTTAAAATGATTCCGTGAAGGGAAAGACGAGCGGATCATTCATGCGTGTCTGAGTTTGCTCGCCTTCTCCCGGAGGCTTGGAAATTTCCGGAGGTCGTTTACCATTTATTGGGAGGCGGCTGAAGGTGTTCCTCGTATAATTGATGGGTAAATAATTCTTTAACTGGAAAGTATGCATCACATGCATTCATACATCTAGGGTTTAATAATTCTCAATTAATGGTTAAAGAAAAATCCAAAAAAGAAAAAGAAAGCAATGGGGTCAGTCAGAGAAGTACAAGGGTAATCAGTAATTCAATTCATAGTAAATTAGTAATCAGTAATCAGTAAAAAGAGTAAGAAAAGAGCCATCAGTAAAAAGAGTAAGAAACAGTATTCAGTAAAAAGAATAAGAAAAGAGTCATCAGTAAAAAGAGTAGGAAATAATATTCAGTAAAAAGAGTAAGAAAAGTGCGATAGTAGTCAACAAAGAGTAATTGTAAATAAGTAAGAAGTCAAGTGGTGATTAGTAAAAATTGAAAAGGCAATCAGTAAAGAGTAAAATGGTAAAAAGTAATGGTAATCAGTAAACAGTAAAATAGTAAAGAGTAAAAAGTAATCAGTAAAGAGAAATGGTAAAGAGTAATAGAGTAATCAGTGAAGAAAAATGGTAAAGAGTAAAGAGTAATCAGTAAAGGAAAAATGGTAAAGAATGAAGAGTAATTAGCAAAATGGTAGAGTAAAGAGTAAAGTAAAGAGAGATCAGTAAAAAAAAATGGTAAAGAGTAAAGTAAAAAGTAATCAGTAAAGAAAATATGGTAATCAGTAAAGAGTAATAGTGATCAGTAAGAAGTAATGGTAATCAGTAAAAAGTAAAAAGGTAATCAATAAAAAGTAAAATGGTAATCAGTAAAAAGTAAAGGTAATCAGTGAAAAGTAAAATGGTAATTAGAAAAGAGTAAAAGGGTAATCAGTAAAAAGTGAAATGGTAATTAGTAAAAAGTAAAGAGTAATCAGTAAAGAAAAAATAGTAAGAAGTTAGAAGAAATCAGTAAAATGGTAAAGGATAAAGAGTAATCAGTAAAGGAAAATGGTAGAGAGTAAAACATTAATCAGTAAAAAGTAAAGGCAATCAGTAAAGAATAAAATATTAATCAGTAAAGAGTAAAGAGTAATCAGTAAAGAGTAAAATAATAATCAGTAAGTGGTAATTAGTAAGCGTAAAATAGTAATCAGTAAAGAGTAAAAGGTGATCAGTAATTCAAAGAGTAAAATGGTAGTCAGTATAAGAAAAAAGAAGAGTAAAAAGTGGTAATCAATAAAAGAGAGTAAGAAAAGAGTAAAAATGATAAAAGCAGCAAAAGTAAAAATGGTAATAAGTAAGAAGAGGGTAACTAGTAAAAAATGGTAGTTAATAAAAAGGAGAGAAGAGTATGTTAGCTAGTAATTTAGTTAGTATAAAAGAGTCAAATGGCATGAATATACTTAAAGATAGAAACAACCAATAATAGAAACTCACAGTTAAGTCTAGACTAGTCAGTGCCGTCTTTGGACGGGCGTCGTGGGGGTGCTAATCCTTCCCCACGCGTACCCGACTCCCGAACCTTTAGAACTCTGGTTAAAAGACCGTTTATTAGGTTTAGTGTTACCTTCGCCAAGCTTAGGTTAACATTAGACTTAATAATCTGATAGGTGACTAATCACACCTAGGTTAAAAAAGATTAGTGGCGACTCCCTTAGTTTTAGTTTCTCCAAGTCGTTCAGCGTTAGGGTTCGTACCCCGGACCCGGACGTTACGACAAGTTTATGGAAGATAAGGATGTGGAGTATGGTTCGGTGAAGGATGCAGATGATGTAGTTGTTTTTTCTGAAGATGAGACGGTGAATCCTGATGAAGAAGCGGTTGACGATCGGGTGAATGATGAGGAGAGGGTACAGCCATCTTTCAGTGAGAAGGTGAGGGGAAAACCTCGTGCAAAAACTTTTGGGAAGGAAGATTTATTTGGTGCTCTTGATGATAATGAAGGGCTTATTGAAGTTTTCACTAAGGATTCATGGCCTGCTGTTAGAACATCTCCGAAATTGAGGGAGGCGCTGCAATCAAAGTGGAGAGATTGTTTGGTGGTGAAGTTGTTGGGCAGGAACATTGGATATAAAACATTACATGCTAAGGTGACAGGCCTTTGGAACCCAAAAGGTGATTTTGAGCTAATTGAGATTGGTGAAGGTTTTTTCATTGCAAAGTTTTATTTGGATGAGGATTTGCGTTTTGTTTTAGAGGAAGGTCCTTGGGTGATCTTTGGACATTATCTAACTGTGAGACGATGGAGGCCTGATTTCCGTCCGTTGGAAGCAGTTATTGATACAACTACTGCATGGATTCGTTTCCCGGAGTTGTCTGTGGAATACTACAGCGAGAGGGTGTTGCTGGCGCTGGGGAATTTAGTTGGTCAGGCCCTGAAAGTTGATCATAATACTCATCTTGCCTCTAGAGGAAAATTTGCTCGTGTATGTGTAAATAAACCTCTTATTCCAAAGATTTTTGTGGATGATAGGTGGATAAAGGTTGAATATGAGGGGTTACCGCTGTTTTGTTTTCATTGTGGTATTATTAGGCATAAAAATTGTAAGGAGTCCCGTGAGGAGCTACAAGTAGCAAATGAGAAGGAGAAGGCCGGAACTAGCAATGTGGAAACACATGGACAGCCTCGATCTGATCATATGGTAGTTACAAAGGAAGTGCCTCATGTAGTGGAGGCAGAGTCTGCTTTTGGTCCATGGATGATTGCTCAGTCCAGGCGCCCAAGGGGGCCGAGTAAAAAACCTTTGCCACCTTCGGCATTTGCACGAAATATTGGCCTGAATAATACTACCGGATCTTGTTATGCAGCATTAGCGGAAGAGAATGTGGATGAGCCTGATCGTGACCAAGACCTACGTAATAGTGCTACTCGTAGTGTTTCATATGCACGGACCTCTCCCCTTTCTAAAGAGGGTGGGGGGAATGGGAAAGGCAGAGCATATTCCACTGGGCAAAATAGGGATTTTCGTTTTGGAGTGAAAAGTGGGAAAGTGCAGTATGTGCCTAAGGAAAAGAATGTGGAGACTAAGTCGAATGATATGGCTTCATTTAGGGTTGTGAAATCTCCATCTTTTCAAGTGGGTAATCGTGATGGTGCTCAGTTGGAGCCAGGTGCTCTTGTGGATGCAAATAAGATGATTGTTGATAGTGTGTCTTTGGCTGTGGAGGAGGATGATATGGGGGATCAGTTGATGTTAGATAGGCACATAAGTTCACTGAAATCCTCTGATCATAGGACCAGTGATTCGCCAAATTATTTGGGTGTTTCGGTAGTTCCTGAAACCCAATTAATTAATTTGAATGTGATGATAGATCATGTGAATGACTCGGAGAGGAGTATGGATGTTGCTTCGCCTGGTGAGCCTATAAAACCAGGTGATTTGTCTTGTCTTTCTTAATGAATGTTCTGCTATGGAATAGTAGGGGAGCTGGTAGTAAAGCTTTCCATCGTAATAGAGAGAATTTTTGCGGCTTTATAAACCGCATATTTTTATTGTTGTGGAACCCCGTTTTTCTGGTCAACATGCGATTACTGTCGCAAGGAAGCTTGGCTTTTCTAATTTTCAGATTGTTGATCCGATTGGCTTCTCGGGTGGCTTGTGGATTTGTTGGGATAGTCCTTGTGTGAATTTAGAAGTTATTTTTACTTCGACTCAAGTAATTCATGCTATCATCAAGGTAGAGGGTGAACAAGATTGGCTCCTTTCGGCACTATATGCAAGTCATATCTTAGCAATAAGGCAGAAAATTTGGGAGAATATGGAGGAATTTGCTACGGTGGTAGGTCTTCCTTGGTTAATGGTGGGTGATTTTAATGATATTAGTAATAGTTCGGAGAAATTTGGTGGTGTTGATGTGTTTTTAAATAGGTGTTTGAGATTTAATTCAATGGTGGCAAATTGTGGTCTTTCGGATCTTGGCTTTCAGGGACCTTCCTATACATGGACAAATAGAAGAAAGGGTGGTCATCGTATTAATGAAAGATTGGATCGTGCCTTAGCTAACTCGGATTGGAGATTACTGTTTCCTGAGGCGATAGTGAAACATTTGCCTCAGTTTTATTCTGACCATTGCCCCATTCTTGTGCAATGTAAAGAGGATTTTGTTATTGATGCGTCAAAGAAGCCTTTTCGGTTTCAGGCGATGTGGTTGACACATTGTGAGGCGCATGATTATATTACTAGCTGCTGGTAAGCTTCGAAGGGGGATTTGATTCAAAAGTCAGCTAGTCTTGTGGAGGCTTTAAAAACGTGGAACAAAGATGTCTTTGGAAATATTTTTGAGAAGAAAAAGGAATTGAGGGCTCAGATTTTTGGTATTCAAAAAGCTTTAGCCAGGTCAAGATCTTTGCATTTAATTAATCTTGAGTAGGAGCTGATAGCGGAGTACAATAAGATTTTGGAACAAGAAGAGTTGTTTTGGTTTCAAAAATCAAGAATACAATGGTATCAAGCAGGTGAAAGAAACTC
Organism: Corchorus capsularis; assembly: GCA_001974805.1. Classification (NCBI taxonomy): domain Eukaryota; kingdom Viridiplantae; phylum Streptophyta; class Magnoliopsida; order Malvales; family Malvaceae; genus Corchorus; species Corchorus capsularis. Next base: position 11,929 of record AWWV01007123.1, read on the forward strand.
CAGGTTCTTCCATTTGTCTACTGTATGTTGGCGACGACGAAATAAGATCTCTATGCTTAAGGATGAGGGTGGAGAATGGGTTTTAGTGCAGGCTGATCTTAAAGCCATGGTCACTCAATACTTTGCACAGCTTTTCTCGTCTGATGTCGGAATTGAGTTTTCTAGGCTTACGGTCAATTGCCCCAGGTTACCGTCAGATCAAATTGAGCCATTGGATGGAAGTATTAGCATGGCTGAAGTCAAGCAAGCTTTGTTTCAAATGAAACCTTGGAAAGCACCTGAGAATGATGGATTTCATGCAGGTTTCTTTCAGAAATTTTGGGATCTTATTGGAAATTCTTTATGGCAGCTTGTCAATGATGCTTTCGAGAATGGTTGTATGCCTGAAGAGCTGCATGAGACTCTGCTGGTGCTGATCCCGAAAGTTCCGAATCCAGAACAGTTGAAGCAATTTCGGCCAATTAGTCTTTGTTGTGTGGTGTATAAGATCATCACTAAAGTGCTTGTCAATCGTATTCGACCCCTGCTTGGTGATTTAATTGCTCCTACTCAGGTTAGTTTTATACCAGGAAGGCAGGCGGCTGATAATATTTTGCTAGCACAAGAATTAATTCATACTATTCGGAGAAGTAGTAGTAAGAATGGTTTGATGGCGGTAAAGATCGATCTAGAGAAAGCATATGATAGAGTGAGTTGGTCGTTCTTACGAGATACTCTGCATGATTTTGGTTTTTCTGAGAAATGGGTCACACTTATAATGCTGTGTGTGGAGAAGTCAAGAATGTCGGTATTATGGAATGGAGAGAAATTGGAGTCTTTTAAGCCTACACGGGGTTTGCGCCAGGGGGATCCAATATCTCCATATCTTTTTGTTCTCTGTATGGAACGCCTTGGCCACTTAATTGATCGAGAAGTGCGGCATGGATCTTGGAAGCCTATTAAGGTAGGGAAAGATTGTCCTGGTATTTCCCACTTATTTTTTGTTAATGATCTATTTTTGTTTAGTGGTGCTAATGCTTCACAGGCTAACAAAATTAGAGAAGTTTTGGATGATTTTTGTATGGCATCTAGGGCTAAAATTAGCTTTGATAAATCAAGGATTTTTGTTTCTCCAAAGGCCCGTGACAGTCGTAGGCTAATGAGTTCAGTGTTGAGGATAACTAGTACGGATGATTTGGGCAAATATTTGGGAGTTCCGCTTGTTCATGGGCGAGTTACTAAGGCAACTTTCAAGTCTGTAGTTGAGAAAGTTCAAGGAAGATTGTCTAGTTGGAAATCGAAATTTTTGAGCATTGCAGGGCGAGCTACACTTATTAGTTCAGTTACAAGTGCTGTTCCGTCTTATCATATGATGACAATGATGCTGCCGAAGAATATTACGAGTACCCTTGATAGCCTTAATAACCGATTTCTCTGGGGTGGAAATGATCAAAAGAGAGGAGTGCATTTGGTTGCTTGGGGTGATGTCTGTTGCCCGAAGCGGATGGGAGGTTTAGGCCTTCGACGTATAGAGCAACATAACCATGCTTTAGTACAAAAAACAGCTTGGCGGTTTATGATGGAAAAAGATAGTCTCTGGGTTAGATTCATTAAGGCTAAATATAGAGTGGGAGATGATATTTTCCGATACATTAGGGAGAAAGCTGGTGGTACTCCTTCCTGGTCCTATACTTGGAAAGGGTTATTCAAAGCCTGCACTTTGCTTTTGGATGGTTTAAAATGGCGTATTGGGGATGGTCGGCATGTTAAGTTTTGGTTAGATCCATGGTTACTTAATGAACCTTTGCACACATTTGTTGATTCCTCTATGGTAGCTGTGGATAATGATCTTGTTGTGCATGATTTTATGTATGAAATGGGTGGTTGGAATGTGGAGAAATTGTTTGCGGAATTGCCTTTGGACATATCGTTGAAAGTTCTAGGATATCCATTACCTAGGCTTTCGATGGTGGCGGACAGGATGATTTGGAAACACTCAGCAAATGGGGTTTACACTACTAGATCAGTCTATTTTGCACTCATTGAGAAGGAGAGGGGGGTTTCGGATGAAGCTTGGGATTGGATTTGGAAGTTGCCTGCTCCCTCCCGCTGGCTACATTTCATTTGGTTAGTGCGGCGTGGCAGATTGCTATCTAATTCATTGCGAGCTACTTGGGCAATGGGTGGTGATCCTAGTTGTTATTTATGTGGCTGTTCCGATGAAACGCTTTCACATATACTGCGTGAATGTCCTGCGGCACGTAAGGTATGGGAAGCTTTTGGATTGTCTTTTATTTCGGAATCTTTTATGCAATGGCTCGATGATAATTTAAAGTCTAAAGCTTTATATGGTGGTGTCGAATGGAGAATTATTTTTATAGTTGCTATATGGAGAATTTGGACTAGAAGATGTGATGTTACGATTAAAGGAGTGGAGTTGAATTTACTAGATGGTGCATTTGTGGATAATATTTTGATTACTGCAAAAGAGATCATGCATGCTTTGGTCTCTCCTAAGTCCAATATGCAACAGGGCTTTGATGTAAAATGGATTCCCCCTGATGGCTGTTATGTAAAGTTGAATACAGATGGGGCGGCTAAAGGAAACCCAGGTGTAGCTGGTGCTGGTGGCTTGATTCGATCAGGTGTTGGTTCTTGGCTTCTGGGGTTTAGATTACATTTGGGGATTTGCTCGAATGTTGAAGCAGAGTTACAAGCAATACGATATGGTTTACAAGTTGCTTGGGACGGTGGTTTTAGAGACCTTATTTGTGAATCGGATGCCCTTGTTGCTATTGATCTTATAAAGAATGAGGATATTGTGTTTCATCCGCTTGGTGGTATTGTTGCGGATATTAGACTCCTGCTGGGTAGAGAATGGCGATGTCAATTACAATATACTTATCGTGAAGGAAATTTCTGTGCTGATTGGCTTTCTAAGACTGCTTGTGAGCTAGATGATGATTTTGAGCTTCTGACAGATCCTCCAGATGGTGTTTTGAATTTACTTTCTACTGACTCGAGGGGTGTTTCTTTCCCTCGTGGTTTTGTTTTGGCTAATTAATAATAAGTTTTCATGTTTACACAAAAAAAAGTCAAATTCTAATATTAATAAACTGACTTTGGTATAGGTTTTTAGTAGCTTTGATTATTTTTTCTACCTTTAACCATGGATGACTACTCGTGCAATTTATAATTTTTCCGTAATTTATGGTAAAATAAAGTTAACTTAACTTATTATATAAAAAAAAAAAGTTAACTTGTTTTAGATTATACTGGCTTAAAAAAATTTGTTTAGATTAATAGGTGTCTTGAAGATCAAAACTTGACTTTCAAGTTAGATTACCTTTCAAGTTAAATTATTTACCAAAAATTTTTTGCTTACTAATTATTAGTTTTAAGATTAATCAAAAAAAAATTTTTGTTCAAAATGCATGATCTCTTCTAGATCATTTAGTTGTAAATAAAAGTAACATATAAATAAAAAGAAAAAACTTATAAAAATTTTCCCCAAACGGTCCAAAAATCATATATATAATATAATAATAATAATAATAATAATAATAATAATAATAAACAATACATACACCAACGCCCCCCAAAAATTGGATGTGGATATCGCGTTAACGGGGCCCATAAAAAGTATCCCAAGTATGAATTGACATCTTAAACCACGGGATGTTGATGGTAACTAGTATTTGGTGGGCCCAATTTTAACCCTACTAGTAAACGTGTCTTTCACTTTGAGTCTTTGACTCGTCTTTTCTCCCCTTCTTCCAATACAACCAATTCTCTATTATTAAAATTTAAAACATAAAAAAAAAAGTCAATTTCAACCCTAATTAATTTTACATTTAATTTGTTTTAATATTATTTTTTCACAACATTTTCTCTACAAAACTCTTAATCCAAACCCTAATTTTCAGGTTTAACCTCTGAGAGAAAGGAAAAAAAAAAAACTCTTGAATGATCTTGTAGTAAATCTTACGGACTTTCTTACTATAACCTTTATATTGATTGGCAGGCAAGAAAGATTGTGCAAGAATGGAAAAATTTTCCCGAGAATTAAAAGTTCAGGGGAATTCTCATTGTAAAATGCAGAAATGGAAATTATCAGAAACAGAAATGAAAAAAAAAACAAACTTTTGGTAATTCTTCTAACCATTCGATTTTCATTTCATTTAACAAAGTTGAGAAGCCAACAAGTAGAGCAAATTCCATATGTTTCTGAGAATTTATTTATGGGAACAACCCTAAGAAAACCCCCTAACTATTACCTTTTGTTTGTGATGATTCGCTTCGTCTGAAATCAAATCAACCAAAAACCATCGTAAAATCCTACGGCTGAGATCCGGCATTAGCAGGAATTGAAGCGCTCATCATCTTCTCAAACTCTGCGAAATTAACATTCCCATCACCGTCAGAATCAACGGACTGGATCATCCGAGCACAATCATCGACAGAGCACTTCATCCCCAACCGATTCAACACAAGATGCAACTCATTAGCCGAAATCAGTCCGTTCTTATCCTGATCATACATATCGAAGGCGTCGCGGAGCTCAGAGGCGGCCGCGACGGCGTCGGAAGGGGAGCGGCAGAGGGTGGAGAACTCCGATAAGCTAATGAAGCCGTCTTTGTCGGTGTCAATGTCTTCCATGACACGTTCGAGTTCCTCGCTGGAGTAAGAAGAGCCCATTGCTTTCAAGAAATCGGCGAGTTCAGAGACGGAGATCTTGCCATCCTTGTTGGCGTCAAATTGGTTGAAAACTTTCTGAAGTTCCTCCGCGTTTTCCAGGTAGAGGGAGGTCTTTTGGGTGGTGTTTGTTTCCTCAGATGGCGTAGTTGTCAACATGGTTCAAAAGGAAAGGAAAGTGGAAGGAGAGAGAGGATTCCAAGGAAGGATTTTGAAGGCTATGGAGGACGAATTTTAGGTTACTAAAATGGGAATTTCCTGGTTTGGGCAGTGGGAGCCAAATGGGAGGTGGAGCTTAGCTTTATATAAGCGAGGAGGGAAAATAGAGAAACAAAAAATTAAAGAAAGGGAAACTGCTAATTACTGTTAAATTCCTTCTTGGTTTTTGTCTTTCACCTTTTAAAAATTAAAATATGATTTGATTCTATATAATTACTCAAATATGGAATTTTATTTTTTTTGGTTAAAAAATTATGGAATTTTATTACTACCAATTAACTGGATCAAATAAGAATATTTAATTTTTCATTTTCTTTGGTAAAAATAAATAATTTTTATTACTGGTGAGAAAATCAAGGAAATATAACATTGAAGAAGATACCTAGAAGCTACCTAAAGGTTTAAATTGAAACTCGTTTCACCAAAATGTTATTAGGTGGGACGCATCCACTATGTCATTTATTTATGGGCCCTCCCAGTAAAGTTACGCCATATAAGCTTATACTTCCATGTCATCTTGATCCACCTTAAGCTTATACTTCCATGTCATCTTGATCCACCTTACTTTGTCTATGTCTAACCGACGTTAATTTGCTCCTGTCATTGTAAATGCCTTTTCCTTGAATAAATGAAAAAGAAACCCAATTTTTCTAACAAAAATCAAAATCAAATCTGTGTAAAACCTGAAACTATATCGATTTTCTTATTTACTGCTGCTATTACAAGTGGAATAAATCGATATTCGTGGTGATAGTATTTGGTTTGGTCTCTTAGCTTTTGGGAGTTTTGCTTATGGGTTTTACATCTAACACATTCTTTGTCCCTGCACGTAACTTCTCCATCTCTCATTCATACCCTCATCTCAAACTTAACAAATCCTAAACCCAGGGAATAACAACACCACCAAACAATATTTATTTTACTCTTAGTCTTGTTGGGTTGTTGATAAAATTGTTTGAATTTTAATTATAAATAAAAACAGATAAATCCCTTTCAAACTTAATTTTTCCTTGATCTGGCGTTGAAAGAGGAGAAGGCAAAGTAAATAGAAATAGGGAAAAGAGAAAGAACGAAAAAAGAGGAAAAAACTGACTTCCTTATGGTATTTTAGAAGAGATTTTGACAGACTCGAATTTTCTACATCTAGGAATTTATAATAGTTGCTAGAAAAAACTAAGCCCCAATTTGAATCAATGAAAGTACGGAGGATCAATTGTTGAGTATACAAAGCTACTTAGTAAGTTCACATTTCTGGTATGGTGGCTTACCGACCGGAATCTGGAGACGTGCTTGAAGCTTTGAAGGTGTTCTTCGTGGTAAACAGAATAACTTGAAAATAATAAAAAAAAACATTAGAATAGACGTTGGAACTAACGGGAGCAGATTAACGTCAGCCAAGCAAAAAAGATTGGTCCAATACAAGCTTATATAGCATAATTTCATTGGGAGGATCCATAAATGACGTGGTGGGTCAGACCCATCTAATAATTTCTCCCAAACTAGGCATGTAACCTTTAAGTGGCGAGATTGATTTTGGTGAGGCAAATATTGCATTACATCTGATATTAAAATTGTAGCTGTTGTAATCTTAATTAGCAATGAGAAATGAAGTGTTTAGTGTGGCGATGAAATGAAAATGTAGATTTATAATACCAAAAAGAAAATGTAAATTTTTTTTATTATTAAAGGGCTTTTATATAAAAGAATACTAGTAAAAAATTTATGTATTTTACTCGTTACTCCATTCATGTTGTGAAAGTACTTATATTAGAGGCAATCTTCATCTTCATAACAATGTACAAAGTGAATGTTTCAACAAATTGACAACAACTCTCAAAACTTAAGAGAATACTCCCTCCGATCCAAAATAAGTGTTACATTAGGAATATCACACATATTAAGATAATAATTAACTCATCTTAAATTTAATAATAAAATATTTTAAATTACCTAAACACCCCAACCTTTTATTAATTACATTTATCTTCTTTTTCCCTAACTCCCCATTAATTAGGGGTATATATAGGGTTGGGCGTCGGTCGGTTTCGGTCGGGTCGGTAGAAAAATTTTCCAAAAATGAGCCACCGACGACAGTTCCCCAGCCACCGATCACCGACCGACTGGTGCTAGAAATCGCCAGTAACCGACCGAAATCGGTTTCGGTCGGTTGGTCGGTTTTTAGCACCAATCGGTTGCTAGTTAATCCAACAAGGAAATTACACACATGAGTTGGGCATTTCATCGAACACTTGAAAGGCAAAATTAAGAATTAAGATAGATAAATACATAACTAGAGTGGGAAACTCAGATCAATATTCAGATCAATTTGAATAATCAAAAGCAAAAACCAAAGCTTCTTTTCCCCAAAATTGAAGATAAAACAAAGACTTTGCCTTTCTTCAACAATCTAAAAGCTAAATTCAACAATCTAAAAGCTATATTGTAAGAAACACCAAAAAGAGGTATCTGCAATAAAAAAAAACAAGAATCTGAAAGGCGAAATATGAGAGATTTATTATTGATAAAAAGAAAGGGTACAAGAACAAAACAGACAGTCCAGCAGCAATACTGTCCACAGACAGAACAGAGAAACACAAACACTGCAAACACACAGTAACACTCAACAATCAAAACAGCAATTACAAATATGATCTCAACTGCAATCAAACTTAAACCTGGGGAATTCCCTTGCCTACAAGCCTAGAAGGTATATGGGTCTTGAAAACTTGACAGTGCCGCTTACAGCAGGCAAGGCTGGAGATGAAGCATTTAACATAACAGCTTAGCTTCCATGGATGAGATCTGTACCTGAGATCGTCCTTTCCGTATTGGGGCTATCACCATCGCTATGAATCAAAGCTATTTACATTAAATAGAGAAAAGAAAACAGAGCTTTGGTGAATGGAGATTGCAGCAATAGTTGGAAAGAAGTAGAAATTTACATGGGTCTCAAGAAATTTGATCGAAGAAGCCTAGTTTCCACTAAAAAATTGGATCGAAAGGGTTCATATTTGGGTTTATTTTTTTACTGAGGCAGAGAGGAGAAAAAAAGAAAATACAAGGAGAAAGAAACGACAGAGAATGAGAATATGAGACAGAAAAGAAACTAGGGTTTTATATATATATAATATATATATAAAAAATTATAATTATTAAATTTGTCGGTCGGTTATTCGGTCGGTTTCGGGTCTAAAAAATTAGACCCGAACACCGACCGACATAAATGAGAAACCGTCGGTTTCTAACCGACTTACCGACCGCACCTTCAAAACTGACCCGCCAAGCATCGGTTGGGTCGGTGGCAGTCAGTTGGGTCGGTAAGCCCGACCCATGCCCAAACCTACCGTTAAGGGGTGCTGACGTGTCACGTTATCTGGTGACACGTAACACATTAGCATTTCCATGTGGAGAATATAATTTTCGAAATTATTTATTAAAAAATGAAAAAGAAAAAAAATATTTTAGGATAATTTGTTTAGATGAATTGTTAGCTTTATATTCATCCAGAGTAGAAAACTGCTACTGTGTTACAAAAAGTTTGTCTATACATCAAACTATACAATCTACGAGTTGTACATCAAAATTGCTATACAATTTCTATTTTGTCATCTCTATTTAATCAGAATTAGACTCAAAAATATCTGGACAAAAGCCTCAATTTTGACAGAGATATTGTACGACCAATGCAATCTTCATAAAAACTTGAGGAGTAAGGCATGTCTTGCCAAACAATCTACTATTCCTTTCACACCATACAAAGT
>AWWV01007124.1:0-36583 GCA_001974805.1 Corchorus capsularis
TTTTTGTGATTTACACATGGTTAATTACTCAAAAGTACCATGCAGCTCCCTCCGTCTATCTACCCTCCATGTCCTTTTATGTCATTGCATTAGTTTTGGTGTGTAAACTAATTAATGTTGTTTCATTGTAGAAAAAATTAATGTTTTTTTTTTAAAATTTTAAGATTTTCAAAAGACTAGAATTCTAAAATGCATATATTTGAAAAGATGACTTTTAAATTATTTGGTTTGGATACATAATTTGTAGAGAGAAATCATAAGTTATTTTAAATTTTATAATAAACTTAAAGATTAATTATAGAAAATAATATTAAAATGGAAAATATGCAATATGGGTATTACTAGAATTGTAAAAATGTATAGATTTTATTAATAAAATGTGGGAGTGAAAAATATATTTTAGGAATAAGTTTTTTATCATGTAATCTATAGGAATGAAAATGGTATGAAGAAAATGAAAGTTAATAAATATAGGTGGTTAGTTAAAAAGATAAGGGTTTTTGAAAAAAATACCATTGGAGAAGGATTTTGAATGAGAGGTTTTTGGTCCCTCTAAAAATCCCTCTTCAAATTCTTAGGAGATTTAAAAATCCAACTCCTTTCTTGCCAAACCAAAAATTTTATTTTTAGATTTTAAAAAACTCTGCTGTGGAGAAGCCGCCCCAGTGGAACGGCTTCGCCATGGTTGAGCCTCCCAAGTGGGGCGGCTTCGCCACGGTAAGCCGCCCTCTTGGGACGGCACGGGTCATCGGTCCTAAATTTCGTCAAAAATTGCATTTTTCTGAAATCGTCATCAAAATACGACACGTTATCGTTCATTTTTCTTAAATCGTCATCAAAATACAACACGTTAACGCTATTCTACGTTTGTGATAGTTTCAAGATTAGAAAATGAAGTAAAGGGTAAAAGCGTAAAAAAACGTAAAAAATGGGGCGGTGAATAGCAAAAATGGGGCGGTGTTTAGCAATCCAGATTTAACAATTGCGACTATAACAAAAAGACTGTAATGAAAAGACTGTATAAACTTTCTTATATAACCTTTGTACCCGCACCCTATATCCATCCATGACTATAACAAAAGGATTGTAATGAAAAGTTTTCCGCAGCGTCAGCGCGGAGTAACCCTCTTGTTAGTTATTAGTTTTATCATTGAAAAATTGAATCTTAAATCTTAATAATAGATTTCTCACCAATACTATACCTTTATTTGACTCAAAATGAAAATTTTGGGCCTTTAATTGACAAATTAAAAGGTAGGTTCGAATTGAGATCTTTTAAAAATTTTGATATCTACATTGAGATTTCAACAAATTTTTATGGAACTATATTCTATTCTATTTGTTGGGGTTTCAATTCAAACACCCAAAAAGGGCGGGAAATATTTGTCCTTTAGGAGAAGGGAAGTCGAAGTCGTTTGCAGGCAAGAGGCGGGAGTTCCTTAGTAAACCAACAAAAGAAGCGCGCCAATTTCAAAAGCTAAAAATTGGAAAACCGAAAATCCCAGTTTCAGTTCCGTTTCATCCGCCAGCTGAAAATCTCAAAGGCCCGCCCATTCAATCACAAGAAAATCTCATCCGTACACGTGTGTACATCTCTTCCCTCGTCAATTAAAACGCAAAAATCTCCCGTTCTTTTCTTGTCCCCACTTATAAATCGAAGACCCGTTTCCTTTCCCCATTTCTGCTCTCCTTTCTCTACTACTACTTATTATTATTTTCTCTTCTCTCAAGGAACCTAATGTTGGGTTCGAGTTCTCAAACAATGAGCGATTTGCCTAAGCAAAGTAGTAATAGAGCCATGAATCCTTGGGTTCTTCATCTTCAAAAACTGGGTCTCGAGCTTAAATGCCCTCTCTGGTTCGTTTTCTTTTCAACTGTTTTTTTTTTAAATAAATTCATTTTGCCTTTCGATTAATTGTTATTACCATTGTTTTACTTCTTCCTGTTGCAGCCTGAACTTGTTTAAACGGCCGGTGTTGCTCCCATGCGATCATTTGTTCTGCGAGTTAGTACATTTATCTTCCCTTTGTAACTTCTATCAGATTTCATTATCTCATCGCTAAGTTCTTTTAGTATTTACTTTTTGCTTTTGAACTTAATGCAGTTCATGCATAGTCAGATCAGATGAGTTTGGTTCAGAGTGCCCTTTTTGCAAAGCCCAATGTGCAAATCGAGGTATACTTCATTTAGTTGCTTCTCTTTTATAGTTTTATTTTCGTGCCCAAAATTATATATTTGGGGATTTATTTCCATCCATATTTCGTCATTTTGACCTTTTGGGTCTAATTCAATCACATTTTTAGCTTATGGGTCTACCCTTTTAACTATAATGCTTGACATTTGTATTAGGAGGGTCAAAATCAAAAGCGTTTTGTTTGGTCTATTTGCAAATCTCTGTTGAAAATTTTATGGATGAAAAATGCTATGCTGGTTGCAGATTTAAGGCCTTTGGCCTTTATGGAGAATATAGTGGGAATTTATAGGAGTTTGGATGCTGCATTTTCTGCCAATCTTTCTCAGTGTGTTGTTGAAGATGCCGTTGGCAAAAATGAGATAGTTCATAGGTGCAGCGTGCTAGGGCATGGTAAAGATAAAGGAAGGCTTGAATATGAAAGTGCTGCTGGTCAAATTGATTTGCTACGGCCAATTTCCCAAAAGCAAGGGTCTGGTAGTGAGCAAATGGAAATGAATCAAGTAGATCAAACATCACTTGGAAGTCCTCCTTCCTCTGGTGATGCAAAGGGCTCAGACAATGATTATAGCTATCAGGTTAGTGATCTTGTAAGTCCTTGCTTTACTTCTGGTGATGCATTATGTTATAGCTGGCTTGCCTGGCTGCTCTAATGATCTTAGTTGTAGGGTTGCATATTAATGCTTGTTCCTTGCTTCCCATAGTTTCTCTGCAATATTGCTCTACACTAGGTCCTGTAGTGTTGTTTATGCTATCAATATTGTAGAAGTTATCCCCTAGAGCATATGTTATTGATCATTAGAGTGAATGTTGTTACATCAGCTAATGTTCTTAACAATATCAGTTATTGACATGGATCTTGATGATTTTTCAGACTCCTGGAAGTTATCCAGCCAAGGGATTGGGTAAGAGAAATTTTGATGATAGGACATGTCAGGAGAAGCAGGATGATTCTGTTGTAGGAGGTGATGGTCATTTATGGGATTCTAAGAGACAAAAGAGGTTGAACTATGATAGGCCATTAGATATGGGTGTCAAAACTCCTCTACAATCCCAAAATTTATTGACTACAAATTGTCAATACGGAGCATCTGTCGCTGGTGCAGATTTGCATGTGAAACCAGATGGTATTTATGGAAATAGAGCAATTTGTGGATTTTGCCAATCATCTAGTATCTCAGAGGTAAATTTGTTAAGCGTTATTTGATCCTTCCTTGAATACATTTTAAGTGAAGCTTGTCCTTATAATTAGGTTGAAGATAATATCTAAGATGTTTGGTTTTGCTCATACGACATTTTACTAATTAATTCTTTTCTTAAATTTTCGCAGGCCACTGGAGCAATGCTACATTATTCCAAGGGAAAGCCAGTTACAGGAGATGCATCATTTTCATCAAATGTTATGCATGTCCACAGCTCATGTATTGAATGGTACTTATTACATCCTGGTGCATTTGAATTAGTATAATACTAATTAAGAGGAATTGGATTTCTGGGGAATATTGGAATTCCTGTGAAACCTTTCTATGTGTTTGGGCTAGTCATGTTTAATTGTTATAAATAGCTTCCTTTTGTTGCTTTTTTTGCTAGTAGAGATATGATGATACTGTCCATAAATGCAGGGCACCCCAGGTGTATTTTGAGGATGAATGTGTTAAGAATCTTAAGCAAGAATTGGCAAGGGGTGCAAAGTTAAAGTGCAGTAAATGTGGGCAAAAGGGGGCAGCTCTTGGTTGTTACTTGAAGTCTTGCCGCAGAAGTTATCATTATCCTTGTGCAAAGGAGATTCAAAAATGTCGATGGGATCTTGTAAATGCACTGCACCTTAATTTGCATGACATTGATTTATTTCTGAGAAATTGCTTTAGCTCCTACCTGCTTAACATGTCAAATTTTGCTAATAGTTCTTTCATTTTTCTTACAGGACAACTTTCTTTTGCTTTGTCCAGCCCATGCTTCAGCAAAGTTTCCAAATGAGAAGTCTGGAAATTCCCAATCTTCAGGAAAGTTCAAAACTGGAAATTCCCAACCTATGGTGGAGGTTCCAAAGAAGAAGTCTGAAAATTGCATGTCAATTGATCATAGTGTGCCAACTCAAATGTATATTCTCAATTTCTTACATCTTATCATGTGATTAATTTGACTGCAATATCTGTCTTTTGCAGGCCTGCACCTTCTTGCATTCTTTTTTAAAGAACTGTCTTTTGCATTTTTAGTCTTTATTAATCAATTAAAGCCATAAGCTGATTATTGAATTGTCTGGAAAATGAAATGATTGTGGTTCTGCATGCAGTGGCCAGCCAAAATTCAACCCCTTTTGGGGCCAGCCAGATGAGAAAAAGTATTGGGTTTTTTGTGGATCTGCTTTGTCTTCTGAGGAGAAGGTCAGATGAGATTAAACTCTTTTTTCTATGGATGAATTTTAATCATTTAAGTGGTATCATTTACTGTCTTCAAATTGTTCACATATTTTACCGTGTTTTAAAAGGCTGAAAGCTGGATTGTTGAGTATTGAATTTTAAAATTGATTCCCTTTTGGTTTCATGACGGATAAATTGTAGGAGATGCAAGTGATGATCTGAAATTATTTGATCAATAGAATAGCCTCAATGGTTTCCCCTTTTTTTTCAAAACATTAATTGACTCTCATGTGATAGTAACTCTACAAGGATGCTGAGACTGAATAGGTTCTTGACCTTGTTGCAGTTTCTTCTTGTCAAGTTTGCAAAAAGTATTGGTGTAACTGTATCCAAGTTTTGGAAGTCAGATGTCACACATGTGATTGCTTCTACTGATGAAAAGGGTGCGTGCACCAGGACACTTGAAGTTCTCATGGCTATTTCAAATGGGAAGTGGGTTCTTAAAATGGATTGTAAGTTGCTGTCTACTCTATGGGCCTCATGTTTTTTTTTCCCACTATTGCATGTCTGCTGTTTTAAGTTTGATTTCTGTATCCTAAAGAACAAACTGCATCTTCACCATTGATAGGGTTTGCATGTTTGACCTTACAGGGATAAAGGCATGCATGCAAGCTATGCATCCTGTGCATGAAGAACCTTATGAAATTAGTCTTGACAACCATGGCTGTTGTGATGGACCTAAAACTGGTAGACTCAGGGCATTGGATTGTGTAAGTCTTACTCTCATGCTCAGGTTTTTTTAAAAGTTGGTAATTCTATTGCTTTTGCTAGGCCTTTTTGTTGCATAATATAGAAATAGATACTTGAAAGCATCAAGCATATTTATTTCTATCAAATATTTCTTGTATTTATGGATACTCTTTGGGGTAAATGGTAGTTTCTTAGCATTCTCCTTTTTCCTCAAATGAAGTAAATTGTTTAATCATTTCTCTTGTAGGTGTCGAAGCTCTTTGATGGCCTTAGCTTTTATTTTGTTGGTGATTTTGTGGCTGGCTACAAGGAAGATCTTCAAAATTTGGTTGTTGCAGCAGGAGGTGCTGTTACTAGAAGAATGGATGAATTGGCGGAACAGATTATTGATCCGGCAGTTCAAACAAAAATTATGGTTGTGTACAATCTGGATGCACCGAAAGGATCTGAGTTAGCAGAAGAAGTTACAATTCTTTGGCAAAGACTGAATGAAGCACAGGATTTGGCCACAAAAGTTGGAGGACATGTAATTGGCCACACATGGCTTTTGGAATCAATTGCGGCATACAAGTTGCAGCCTTCTGTCAGCTAACCAAAGAATTACTGGATAGAGATTTCTTAATTTTTAGCTTTGGAAGAACTAATTCGTTAGCTTTGCTTTTGTTAACAGCTTGACGTAAGTCTTTTGTTGTATCTGGCTTGTGTATATCTCTGTAGTTTAGTACTACTGAATATTGATTGGATGTCATGTCATATCAATATCATCAAATGTTTTTTGAGCTGGGCTGCAAGCATTGTTCTCTCAATAGTTCAAAAGTAATGTAGTATAAAATTTTGCATGGAATCTTCAAGACTTTTCTTGTTGAAATCCTGGAAAGCAACATTTGCCCAATCAAAGTGGCAATGGAAACTTGAAACTAGGCTCGTGAAATTGGCTACAATTACACAAGTAAGTTGCAAGATTCTGGAAAACTTTTCATTATATTACGAGAAACAAATATATATTTGACTTCACTCTAAGAAATTTCATGAGTATGATATTAATAACCTACACCAGTCGTCAAGGCTTCACCTTTAGATGAAGCTTCGTTGAATGAAGTTTCCATGGTTTCCTGTAATTCCTTATCAGATTCTATCACGTTTGCATTATAAACAAAAAATTTTGCCACAACCAAGAAGAAGATGAAGTTGAAGAAACCCAGTGCAGCCAAGAAGGCAAAATAATTGTCCAAGTGAGAGATGTTGAGGTTGTCCAAGATCCATCCTCTATGGCCATTTCTCTTGGTCATATCCGAAACAGTAGTAAGGATAAAACTGCCAAGGAAATGCCCAATCCCAATGCTACTTGTGAAATATGAAGTCCCAAGGCTTTTCATCCCTTCTGGTGCTTGGTCATAGAAAAACTCTAGCTTTGCAACTTCCACCAATGAATCAGCAACCCCCATTAAACCATACTGCGGTAGGAGAATGAAAATCGTGAGAGGAAGTACATCAGTTTTCCCTAACTTGTGGTGCTCTCGCACGACGCTAAGTCTCTTCCTTTCAGTAACAGAGGCAATGATCATGATGATGATATGCAACACAAGTCCAATCCCCATTCTCTGAAGCAATGTGATCCCTCTTGGATTCTTGGTGTAACGCCTCACGGCTGGAACAAAGTAGCGGTCATATATGACAATGCTGATCAACATGAAGATGGTGACGAATACTGTGAGACAAGCCGGAGGGATTTCGAAATGGGGACCCATCCTACGGTCAAGAGTGGTTCCTTGCTTGATAAACAATGTTCCCACCTGAGATACCATGGTGCTTGGTATGAATGTTGCAATCAGAATTGGGATCATTTTTACCATCTGTTTGGTTTCCTCAACTTGAGTGACGGGACACAACATCCATGGAGAGTTGGGCCCTGTCTTAACAGCAGCTTTGTCAAGGAATCTGCAGAGAAATTAGTAGTATTGCAGTTATATTACTTGTTGTTAAAGGAAAGATGATTAGGGTTAAAGTAGGTAGAGGGAGAATATGAACCTTAAAGAAGGGGTGTAATCAATTCTGAATTTCTTAGATTTGGAGTAGTCTTCCAAAGTAAGCTCATGTAGGTCTTTGGGGTCAGTTGGAACAGGCACATTCCATTTCCTGACAGCGGCGAAAATGACTTGGAAAATCCTGGTAAAAGGACTACCCAAAGGCAATTTGTGCCTGTAGTAAGGAGTGCCGACCAAGAAAACCAAGACAGAGACCAAGAGACCAATTGTTGGAAGGCCATAGCCAAGGCTCCACCCAACATTATCTTGAATGTAGATCAAGAAAGTGTTGGAAAAGAGGGTGCCAAAGAAAATGCTAAACATCCACCAGTTGAAGAAGGATAGCTTTTGAATCCTCTCTTTAGGCTCGAAATCATCGAACTGGTCTGCCCCCATGGTGGAAATGTTAGGCTTGGTTCCTCCTGTTCCTAATGCAATTATGTAAAGTGCACCATAAAAAATGCCCTTTTGCAAACCTGAGGCTCTTCTGTTGCAGTCTGTGATCCCATGGCCACATGATGGAGGCCTCAAGTTAGGCAGAGAAACTACTAACGTCAAGAGGGACATTCCCTGTTTGATTTCCATATGTCAAGGTGTTAATTCAACGACAATCATATATATATATATATATATATATATATTCCTTTATCTAAGGTTTTATTTATATATTATTCTTCAGGTAATTGGGAATTCCTCTATATAGTATCTAATTTATTTGATTTTAATTAAGTGGGGGTTAAATTTGATTTTGGGTTGTCAAACTTTCATGTTCATCCATTACTTAATTGGGTTAGAGATGACTTAATGATATCTTCCTAATTATGTATAAGAAAAAAGAAGGGGAAAGCGTAAAAATCAAACCAGAATTAGTAGTGCATAGTACATAGATGGACAAAGCTAACTAGTAGTGCAATATCAATGTTGGTCAAACTTCAGATATGAATTAAAAGCCATGTCTGAGTATGAAGAAACAGTTGTTCCCCACAACCAAAAATATCAGCAACTCATGTGGCTTAAACTAATGATATATACGTGTCTAATTTCCCATGGTTGCTTGGCATATAAACACACGAGTTGCATATGAAATTGTCACATTAAAAAAACAAAACTATACCACCATACAAGGAATTTTAATAATTAAGGTTTCTACCGTGAGATAAATGGCTGATGCAATAACAAAAGTCCAGTAGCGACCCAGATAGGCGTCTGCAATGTAAGCACCCAAAATTGGGGTCATCCACACAGTCCCAACCCAGTTGTTGACGTTGTTTGAAGATTCCACCGTTCCTTCATGCAGCTTGTTTGTCAAATACAGAACTAAGTTTGATGCTATCCCATAATATGCCATCCTCTCAAACACTTCATAGCCTGCCATGAATATTACAAAACATTATTAATTAATTCCAATCTACTTACAGTACTAGAAATCGAGCAGTATGCACGTATTAGTAACAATCACATGGTCTGATGGTAAAGTGCTGTATATATACATCGGTCGTTCCAACGACCAATTGGGGAGCAACAAGAAGCAAATTAGTAACAAAATTTCATGACTTGAGCTGCAAGAATCAAAAATTTTCCAGGGAGAAACAGCTCTATCTCTCTCTATATATATTGTTATGAAATGGGTTCTGGAACTTGGATTTGAGTAAATTACTTACCAACAATGAAAGAACAAGCTTTCCATCTTCCGGTGTTAGATCTCAAGACAGGTCTGCCCTTGAGATCAACACTTCCATCTTGAGTAAAATCGTCTCTTCCATCTGCTGAAGACCCTTTTTCTTCAACCTGCTTTGCCATAATGAAAGCAAGGGAGGAATATGGTTGTCTAATTAAACATCATGTGACATTAAGGCACTTTATTATAATAAAAGCTTTTCGGATGTTCAACAACCTCAAATACTAACATCATCGGCACTTGCAATTGCTCACCCACGTAGCTATCAGTAAAAAATTTAAATTATTATTTTTTAATTTAATTTATCAATACAATTTTTTAATTTTTATTTTCTATATATGATCTCTTAGATATGACATTTTTCTCTAATTTATCGACCAGCTTAGTTAGACACAGTAGTAGCGACACCGACATCCCCAAAACATGTCATGGAGAGGAGATATTTCTTATTACAACATGTTTCCAATCAAAAAACATAAGTAAGGGAGAAATTAAAAACGTCCGGTTAAGAAATAATACTTGTGCAACTTTTATCACTATTTTTTTTTTTTTTGCTGAACTCTTTTATTACTAATTATGAGGTTGGGATTGAAACTATTCCAACTCTGTAGTAAAATAAACTCAAATCCACGAACCCTTTTTTTGATTTGTTTAGAAGGAGTTTGATTTAGCTTTTAAGTTTTGTTCGGATTAAAAGAGAGAGAGAAAAAAAAGGAGGATAGTTTTTGAGTATTACAAATAGAAAAAAAATAGAGATGTTGGAAAAGGTTTTTCCTATTTGCAACTCCAAATTAATTGAAGTCCGTAGATTTGTAACAACAAGAACTCGAAGAACAGTAGACAGAAAAGAGAGAGAATTTCTATTATTCCAGAGACGAGAATACAAAAATCTAAAATGTGTGTAAAATAACTTAGGAGACTCCCTTTATATACTGGAGTAAATCCCCTTTACATTTAATGCTAATCTACTTTACTTGCAAACAAAGTAAAATCTAACAGTATATGATGCTCCAGGAACTTCCAGGTAATCTCCTTGTAATTTTCACTGATTCTCTCTTAAATTCAAATGGGCATAATATAGTTGGGCTTAGTGTGTGTGAAGTCCATAATTTCATAACAAATATATATTTGAAAAAATATTATTATAACGTATCGGACATTTGGCATGATGGTAGAGTATTGGACTCTTGATTTCAATATACCTAGACAATGAGATCTTGGATTCTACTCTCACGGAATGTGAGTTTTCTTTAAATTTATTTATTTGTGTGAATTTTCTTTGTAATTTATTTGTTTGTGTATTTAGTATATTGGTAGTTATAGATGAAATTAGAGATTCGGTAATGTATTAGTGCATTCTCTAGCTAAGATTGAGCTGGATAATTGTGGTGCGAGACTATTCCTCTCCACGTAATGAAAGTGATTATTTGATCTCAAATCCGAAAATGACTTCAATGTAAAAGACGATTACCCCATGTTTAAACTTTTATTGTGTCAATTCAAAATAATCTTTAAAATTTAGTCATAAAATAAATTAACCCAAGTTTCAAAAGATAGGATTTATTAGTATGTCCTAATATATAAATATAAAAAAAGGCTTAAATGCCAAAATGCACCCCAAAATTTATATGGATTGTCACTTTACACCTCACTTTTTTTATTTTAATCATATCACACCCTAATGTTTTATTTTGGATACATTTTGCACCCTCCGACACTGAAAATTCGTTAAGCACCTGATGGCGCCATTACGATATTGACGTGGCATGTCACGTCGGCATAAAATAAAGAAAATAAGAAAATTTTGCCACATCAACATGTCGCGTGGAATTTTTATCTTATGGGCATGCCACGTCAACACTGTAATGACGCCGTAATCATTTTCCGTCATCGAGAGTGCAGAATGTATCAAAAATAAAACATTAGGGTGCAATATATGAGCAAAACAAAAAAAATAGGGTATAAGTAACGGTCCGTATAAACTTTAGGGTGCATTTTAACATTTAAACCAATAAAAATTATAAGACTTATCGATTATAATTGTAACAAAAATAATTTCTGTATAAAGTAGTCGACTTAACATCAAAAAATAAAATAAAATAAAATAAAGTAGTCGACTTAATTCTTTCTCCAAAACGACCCGATCTTGATCTTAACCTAGCCTGTTAGTCGCCACTTATAGCTTCTTTAATAACTTGACGGTCGTGGTATAATATCTTGAATCGGTCACAATTTTAATTGACGTGGCAAATGAGATTACACGTGGATGAATACATATGGATGTTCCAAAACTTACATCGAGATATAGTTTCTTCTTCTTGATATCTTCCCCTTGTCCATGTTAAGCTTGAAAGGATCTCTCTCCAGCCATGCTAAACAACAAAACTAATAAATTCTAAACGAAGCTCAGGAAGCATTTTCTTCTTATGTAAAAAGATTCCTTTGGATAAGGGAAAATTTTTTTGCTTAATCTTTTTTTTGGCACAAAAAAATTTTACTTATTCAATCGGGTGTGGAAGGGTTGCCTTCTAGCATATAGGAAACGCAAAAGGGCAGTGACAAAGACAATGCCTAAAGTAATCAAGACGACTTTCCATTAAAGACAAAGTTTCCCTTGTGAATTACAACTATATATGGGAATCAAATTCACAAGGAAATATTCCACCGTTGGTTAGTTTATACCAATTAGGGGACATTTATTTATATAAGTCACATGTATTGTTTTGGATTGTATTATTGGGGATGGTATATTACTCTGCCTGCATGCCCTTCAACAAACAGACCATTTCCGATGGATCCTCTTAGCACAATTTCTCAAAGGTGGGGCTTCTACTCATCACAAGGAAGTGTTTGCCTTCAACTTGATTAAGCTGTGGCCTAATAGGATACATTTAGTATTAAATTGATAACCTTTTATTTTCTGTCATTGACAAAGTTTAATACTGAATGGTAAAGAAGTGTTTCAATTTCGATCATTATCACCTTAATTCTTAATTATCTTATGGAATTGAAAATCGAAAGCTAATTGTTCGAATAAGGGTTTAACCTTGATGGAAATGCTTTGCTTGATTTAGGACTCAACCTTCCAATTTGGTCCAATCAAAACTTAAGTTTTCAATTTCGACTCAAATAGCTAGGAACTTAAAGTCATTGTTAACTACTAAAAAATTGATATGTGGCACTGGAAAATGGAAACCTTGGGACCTTATTTGACTCATTAGATGCTTATTTGAGACCAAATTGGAACGTTATGTTATGATTTGACCAATTTAAAAAGTTGACACCTAAATTAATCATTTTTATAAAGGTTAGACCATTACTTAAACATTTAGCTAAAATCAGAATTTTGTTATCAATTTATCAATTTTCACTGCTCATTATTTCCTAACAAAAGAAATAAAACCGTGTTTCTATCATTAATTTTGAAGAACGACTCTCTCTCTCTCTCTCTAGAGGGAGACCCAAAAACAAAGGAACACTTTTTCAGTTTTTTGTGTGAAAAAAAAATTCTCCAAAAATTTTTTTAATTGTGTGCAAAAAAAAAGGAACACTTTTGGACCCGGGTAAATGGGATTAGATTTGAGATATTGGGCCTCTGAAGAGATGCTTTGGTCTCAATGGTTTTTGTGTGGGCTCCCAAAAATGGAGATTTAGATGATCAATCAAAACGTTGGCAAAAAAAAAAATGATCAATAAAAATAAAAATAAATAGTGTGTCAAAAAAAAAACAAATAGTGAAGAGTAAAAACAAACAGACTAGAGTTACTCTGGCCAAAAAAAAAAAAAACCGATAGAGTGAAAAGCTCATTGGAGCTTAGTTTCCTAAATCCCTAATGGAAACAAAATTGTGGGCTTTACCTCAAAAGCTCATTGGAGCTGAGTTTATTCGATCCCCAAAGGAAACAAAATTACACCAACAATTGGTTGGTTGAAGTGATTAGAGACTTGTTTCATTTAAGTAAAATTTCGAGTTTAAGTTTTTAAAATGGAGAAAAATATTGCTGCAATAATTTTGTTCGAATAAAATTAACTTATAAACTGATTTAGTTCGAATATGATCAACTTATAAATATAAAAAAAAAATACAAAACAAATATTTGACAAAAAAAAAAAAACAAAGCAATTAGTAATAACTGGCAGTCGAAGGAAAGTTCAGAATGGTTTTTAAATAACTAGCTAGTTTTAGCCCAACATGTTTCGATTAAATATTTTTATGAAATTTTGATAACTATCCTATTAAATTTTGATAACCACCCTATGAAGTTTTGATAATTATCTATGAAATTGTGATAAAGGCCATATGAAACTTTGATAACCTAACTATGAAATTTTAGTAAATCTTCCTATGAAATTTTGTAATCTTCCTATGTTTTTTTATAATCTCCCTATGAGATTTTGTTAATTTTCTTATAATTTTTTAATACTATAATGTGAAATTTCGACAACCTCTCTATAAAATTATATATTATTATCAGGTTGAACTCCTCTATTTAGTATTATATATATCATTCATATTAAACTCTTCCATTCATAGATCGAGCTCGTCCGTTCAGTCGTACAAACATATATAATATATATATATATATATACAATATATTATTTTTGTCCCCTATGGAATTTACTTAAAAGCCCTTTCAACTTTTAACATGGAACAACCTTATCGCTCCATTTTGGTATTTTCTCAAATGGCTAATTACTTTAATATCCTTCTAATCTTAACCCTTTTTCTAAAAATACATTGTCTTTTTATGTAATTTTAGAATCTAACTTCAATTAATGGTGTTCCCACCATTTTAAATGCATGATTAATGGTGTTCCCACCTTTTTAAATTCCATATATGCTAATCTATTCACTGTTGGGCTTTATGATTCTGTAATTTTATATGTTGCTCAAGCATTTTTCCTTCTTTAGTCCATTTTTTCCAGTCCATTTTTGTTGGGTCCGTTTACGATTTGCACACAAATATTCAATTTACATTTAGTATGACCCCTATGATGTATTCTTTGATAATTGGGTGTGTTGGGTTATTAGAGTAAATTGCATTTTCTGAAATTATTAACATACTAACTGCGTTTTTTATAGACTCTGTTAATTGTTTTTAGAAGACGGTGCTTGCTGAAAGCTCCTTTCAACTTTTCACCAGGGACAACCTTTTTGTCCTGTTTGGTCTTTTCTCCATTTGCTAATTACTTAATAATCCTTATGTTCTATATGGTTTGTGTTGGATTGTGAAAGTAAATTTCAGTTGTGTTGACTATTTTTAAGATGATTAACTATGTTCACACACATTAGTGTATTTTAATGGACCATATTAAGCGTCAAGGACAAATGATCCTTTCTATACTTGTGTATCTTTTTGGGTTTTTTTTTTGTTAATTAGAAGAGTTATAGTTGTTTTGCTAAAGATCCATTTTTATTCTATACTCATCTAATTCCAATAATAGTGTGAAAAATATCAGCATGCATTGAACTGTTTAGAATGAATGCAAACACTTTTTCTTTTGGCACAAAAATGCAAGCACTTTTAAAAATATTTTATTTCACTTTAAAAAACAAGAAAATGACTGAATAGATTTACAATGTCTCATATCTTACTTTTTATAATTGTTTATAAAACAGATGCATCAAATAAACAAAAAAATCTCACATAAAAACATGCCTGTAGCGCAAGCGCAGGCTATCCCTCTTGTTCATATTGAACTCCTCCCTTTGATAGTATATACATATACATATTCAAATTGAGCTCCTCCACTCGGTAGTATATAGAGCATGTTATCACACTAAGTTCCTCCATTCAACATTCCTCCACATAGTATATTATCAATTTGAGCTCCATTCATTCAACATTACTCCAAATGGTACATTATCAGTTTGAGTGCTATCATGTTCACCAACCCTCTATGGAGCATATTGTTTATTTGAACTCTTTCGTTCGGTATTCCTCCACGGAGTACATTATCAGCTCGAGTTCTCCTACCCACCATCATTCCTAAAGCACACTCTCCTACTCAATACTCAAAAATTGAGCACTCCCCTTTTCGGCATTCATGGCATATCTCTCATTCATCCCATAGAGCACCACACATCTCGACAGAAGGGCACATTATCAAATCGAGCATTCTACGACTCAACACTCTCCACATGGAGTATACATCCAGATTGAATACCCTTACGTTCGACACTATCAAGTTATACAATCGGTAAGCCCGTTTAGCTCAGATCGTCCCAACTTGCCCACTTGACACTCAGTTTCATAGCCGTTTTACAATCATTTTAGAATTGCCCTCATATCTAGGGGGTAATGTTGAGCCCATATAGATTGGCCCAAAGCCACACTATATATATAGAGAAAGCTACTCCACACATGAGGTAAAAGTTCATTATCTCCACTATTTAGATCTTAAACTCTCTAAACACATTTAGACCCCACTAACTTCAGTATCTCCGAACACCTTAATATCCTACTAACTACAATATCAAAGAGGATCCCCTCCAGACAAAAAACTCAGGGCCCTTATCTCATGGTCCGCTCTATTATAGATCACACGAACTTCTCTATTTGATTGATAAGTCTCTCTTTTTAAGAAATTTCAACAGCTCACATTTAACCCTTGTCCTTAGTGCATTTAACCTTCAATCCCATTGTAATATAATCATCTCTCCTAGTTGTGGGAAAAAAATATGAAATTCGCAATCTTGCAACGGTATAAATGATCGAATCACACAATATAATTGATTTATTTTATGTTTCAATAAATCAATGTTGAAAAAAGTGTTACATAACTCAAATATCAAAGAAAACACTAAATTTAAAGGATTATGCAAGAGCGCGGCATGATAATCCAAACACCATCACCCAATACCTAAATTTCTTTCCCAATTTCAGACATAGAATTGTAAACAATCATCGAAATTCGTACATACTAAAAATTCAACTCTTTTGAAAATTCGTTTTAAGAAATCATCAAACATAGTATTGAAAAAAATGAAGAAAATAAGTTACTCTTTTTTTTGGCAATCTAATCCGGTTTATTTTTTATAGTATGATTATACATTTAAAAATTCAACTCCTTTTAGAAAATTGTTTTAAGTAATCATCAAACATAGTAATGAAAATAATGAAGAAAATAAGTTAAAAAGAGTGATAAAAGAAAATGAAATTCTCAAAGCATGACAAGAACTTATCAATACTATACTTACACGGAACTTTTCATGGCCATTGTACGTTTTGGACATATGTTTAAGAAAAATGATACCAAAATGACAAATGCAACAATCATATATTTATCATCATCGTTTTTTCTTGCTACATATTTATTATCATCGTTAATAATTTGGATAAGTAGTTAGAAATATATATATATATATATATATATATATAACTAGGTTTCCGACCCGGGCTTTGCCCGGAACGGTGAAAAATGTTCGATATAAGGGATTGAAGTTATTATGAAATTCCAAAATATATACTTAAACATAGTGTAATAACAATCAAGAAATAACAAAACAGATTAATTTAATTATAATGCTTTAGAAAGGAAAGTGTGCTATATGGAAATAGGGAGGGCTAATGTACCTTTTATAGAGGCAGTCTAGGCAAGTGGCAACGTAGAGTAATGGAGGAATCAATGAAGTTGGGTGGAGATGATGCGCCAAGGGCTTATCATGGACATGAAGAGCACAATGGAGATCATGGAGAGGTTGATCATGGACTTGAAGGAAGCATGAACAAGCTTGAAGAAGGAGGAGGAATCACAAACCCTAATTCAAGTAGCATGGGAATCGCAAATCCTACTTCAAATGACAAGGAGAAGCTTAATCGGCCATTTGATCCTTTGGTGATGCCATTAGGTCCTATGACTAGGGCTAGAGCTAAAAGGTTCAAGGAAGTATTATTGGGCTTTGTTCGAACTCATCTTGAAGGCTTGAAGTCAATTGAAGATCGATTGAAGAGTATTGAAGATCATAAGCTAAGGAATATTCCCAACGATTCCAAGCTATGCACCTTGCTTGGACTCAAACCGTTTAGTCGGTTTAGGCGGTTAAATGGTCGGTTGACGGTTCCAAAAATTAGTTGGCGGTTTGTAGTCGGTTTTGAGAACCGCAAAACCGAAACCGAACCGAACCGACCGTTGCACACCCTAATTGTTTAAATGCAGCAATCCAATGTGGCTTCATGAGGATGCGGCATTCTGCATGAGGATTAATATTTATGTATAATAGTTTGAGTAAGATTTAAACTTAAAATTAAATCATAAATAAATAATATATATATATATATAGTAGATTTTGGGTTGGTCAATAATAATATAATAATATAATAATATATATATAACATAAAAGTCTAATTTCAAGTAATGGGGATTTAAAAAAAAGGTAATGGGAATTTAGAAATAGTTTTGAAAAAATGTACAATAGGAAAACATAAAGTTTCCTATTATTCGTACATTTCTATATAGTATAGATTTGGAGAAATTATTGATTCTATCTCATTTCGGCCCAATAGACCCATTAGGCCCGTTTGAGTCTATGAAGCCCGAATCGCCAAGCCAGATATCTTGAAGGCTAATCTGATATTCTTAGACCTAATTCGTTAATATGAAAGCCCAAAAAAGGAGTTCAAGTTCAGTCAGTAATTATGTTACAGTAATGATTCAACGCTGATGCAGGCATGCAACATTGTTAAATCCTATTTAAAGGAGGACTTCACAAGAACAGTTCTGAAAGAAAACCAGATGTCAGAAAAATGCAAATAAGGTACCATTTGGAAAGAGGATTTCAAAATCTACAACTTTTATGTTTACCTCGAGACCTAATTCTGCTGTTCCATGGACGGTTTTGCCCTCGAAATTTCTGGACAGAATTGATCTTCTCCTAAACAGACTTGGAGAATTTTTGGACGAAAATTCAGATTCTAATGATGATGTGGAGCATTCCTATTGGCCACGATATAATCTAAATTTAATGAATATTTAATATATTATTTAATAATAGCAATTTAGAGATATATTTGAAAAAATGTGGTACAATCGGACAATATAAAATTTCCACTTATTCGTACTTTTATATATAGTATAGATAATAATAAGGATAAAAATTAAAAATCCAACGTGTAAATATATTATTATCAAATAAAAATTGGAACAAAATGTAAAATTTAGTAAAAAGTATTACAACTCTAAAATGTATTTCTGGAATAAGGAATTACAAAGGGGTGGTGGCGCAGTTGGCTAGCGCGTAGGTCTCATAGCTTTCTGAGTTATCCTGAGGTCGAGAGTTCGAGCCTCTCCCACCCCATTTTACTTTTTCCTTTCCCCTACACTTAGCTTTACTCCTTTCCCCTCAGTTTTTTTTTGGCATGAATTCCTTTCCCCTCAGTTTTTAAAAACATTTTAGATTATATATATATATATATTTCTGAAAATAAAATAATGCCTTTAATTTAAACAATGAGACGAGGGATCATCAAATCAAGATCCTATTTATAAAGAAGATCTTTATTATTATGCATTTATTTCTAGCATCTTTAATCCAAATAAATGTTTGATCGATGAAAAAGATCTGCTTTGGTAATTATATGTTCCAAAATCCAAACCCTAAAATACCTTTCTGGCTTTCTCTAAAATAAACGTGCAACGCCAAAACCTTTTTTTTTTTTTGGGGATAATTAACGGCAAAAACAAATTTCCAAAGAGAAAATGAAGAGAGAAGATGTGTATTATAAAAAAAAAAAGAAAAAAGAAAAAAGAAAAGAGAAGATGTGGGACCTAGATGACTAATGTGGGGATTATTAACGGTCGAACTCGAGATAACCCTTATAACTAATTTTTTTAATTAAAATAATTTTTAAATTACAGGCTGTGACTCACATTTCTAACGGTCACTTGCTTTTTCCCTCTCTCACAACCTAATTATTAAATACTATATTTTTTTGATACCGAACATAATTAAATATAATAAATATATATTTATCAATAAATAAACTTAAACTGAAAGAAAATCCCTCCATGCTTCAAACTTGTTGACTGTTTTGTCCCTACCGCTTTTTTTCCGTCTTTTGTCTTCCCTTTCTCGAAACGCTCCTCCTCCTCTTCCTCTGTCTGTTGAAAAACCATGAAGAAGACCCGTTAAGCCAAGCCAAAGAAAAGGCTTTCTCTTTCTCATCAAAGAACAAGATCAAAGAAGAAAACGAAAGCGAAAGCTTCTTAAGAATCTAAGAAAAGAAGAAGAAGCGAGATTCTTGCAATGGGTTGCTTTCTTGCATGTTTTGGTTCTTCCAAAAATCGCAAGGCTCGGAAAAACAGACACAAGGTTCGGCCTCGATTTCAAGTAAGTTTTCTTTCTAGGAGATTATGGATGAATTTTTCAGTTCATTGGGTATTTTAATTTAAGTGAAATTTGCCATTCCCCTTTTGCAGAGGAATGCTAGTTGTAATGCTCAATCTACAGTTTCTTTGGAACAGAGCATCAGCAACTTAGAAAAACCTATCAGTCCGGTTAAGGAAGTTCGGTGAGTAAAATTTTAAATTGGGTCTCTTGAATTTTTAGTTTAATCTTTCGTTTTTTCAAAATGATGTAATGGAATTTAGATTTTGATGATGAACTTTTTCCCATTTTGTTTTCTTGTATGGGGGTATTTGGGGGGTTTAGGGATGATAAAGCAGAGGAGCAGCTGGGTTCGGCTTCGAGTTCAAATACTCGAAAGAAAGTAACATTTGATACTAATGTTAAGACCTATGAGCATGATTTGGTAAATGAAAGTATTGATTTTGAGCTGCGTAATGATGAAGAAGAAGGGGAAAAGGAAGGGAAGGTTAAAGAAGAGAAATTGGCAAAACCAAGGGAGTTTGAAACTTCCTTCGGCTCTGAGAATAGTTCTATAGCCTCTACCTCAAGCTCTTACCCTCCGAATCATAGGTATCAGAATTGTAGAGAAAGTGATGATGAAGAAGATGAGTTAGATTATGCAGAAGAAAGCGATCTAGATGATGATGATGAGGATGATGATTGTGAGAAATTTGATGATGGAGTTGTGGAATCAAGGGACAGAATCAATGGCATTGGAGGGGTCATTGAGGAGGTTGATGGGTTGGTTGAAGAGGATGTGAAGCCAATTGGTGTAATTCGAGGTGTTCGAGACAGTCGTGGTAATGCTCACCCAGTGCTGAATCCTGTGGAAAATCTTACTCAATGGAAAGCTTTGAAATCAAAAGGGGCAAAGCCATTTAAGCTCCAAAAGGAGAATGTGAGCTTGGAGGAAGAAGAGCCTCCCCGGCTTTCGTTTAGCTCAGACCCAAGTTTCAAGGAACTTTCATTCAGTTTCAAATCAAAAACTGATCATGAACCCAAGAAGCTGAACCGAGAAGTATCAGTTGATGCCAGCCTTTCGAACTGGCTGTCTTCGACAGAAACAACTCCTGTCAAAAAGGGTAGCATTTGCGATGCTAGTACACCGGAGAGAAGCATGTTACAAGGATCAAATTCAGTGATGAGCCCTGAAGATAGACCTATTTTAGGGGCATTAACTGTAGAAGAGATCAAAAAGTTTTCAGCATCTTCTTCACCAAGGAGGTCTCCAAGTAGAAGTCCAGATGAGATGGCCATAATTGGAACTGTGGGGACCTATTGGAGTCATGTGAGCAACACCAAGGACTCTGGCTCACCTACTTCCTTCAAAGGAATACCAAACACTACCAGCAAGTACAGAGAGGTACTATATGTGAACTGTGAAGTGAGAGCAGCTGAGGGAAGTTTTACAAATTACAAAAGGTGATTGATCAATTCTGATTGAGTTTCTTCTTTCAATATGTTTTGCAGGATAAGAAAGTGAATTGGCATTCTACACCATTTGAGACAAGGTTGGAGAGAGCTTTGAATAGAGGAGGTGCTGCATAAGTTAGGAGAGGGTTGCTGCATAAAAAAGTGAAATTGTCTGTTACAGAGTGTTGTTTTTCTGTGTGTCTGCAAGTCATACATAAGTTATATATTTATTTCATTTTTTTGGACAATTTCCTGCTTCTTGTAATTCATGTCTTTTGTACTTAAAATGTTGTAAGTTATACATACAATATGATTGAGTTTACTTCATATCTTTGTTTGGTGCTGAGTTCAGTTGATTTATTCTGCTCTAACCACAGAAAGTACGGTCACTGTATTTAGAAGGTGACATTCAGTAACACTCTATGAACATTTTAAAAGTCAGAAATTTTTTTATTTCTTTTTACTTGAATTACTGCTCGATGATTCTGAGTCATTGGACCAAATTTCAATCACTACAAAAAAAAAAATTAATAAATAAGACTATTAACGGCCCAATTTTTCCGACTAATGGGAATTTTCATCCTGTTCCGGTAAACCTGTAAGTCTGTAACATGCTTATAAAATTTGCAGGGCGCCAAGTCACTCTACTTTGATATTTAGA
The DNA here is from genome assembly GCA_001974805.1 of Corchorus capsularis. Classification (NCBI taxonomy): domain Eukaryota; kingdom Viridiplantae; phylum Streptophyta; class Magnoliopsida; order Malvales; family Malvaceae; genus Corchorus; species Corchorus capsularis. Next base: position 21,426 of record AWWV01007124.1, read on the forward strand.
TATTTGATGACTATTGGGACTGACTAAAGCCGTAGATGTAGGGTTTCTTTTATTTATATATTAGGTGAAAACTGAAAAGTCAAAATTTAAAATATTAAAAAAATTCTTTCATGGAAGGCATACGGAACACCATTTTTCGCCGAAACTGTCGGAACGCAGCAAAACGACCGGAACAGTACCGAAATCACCGAAAAATCAGACGGTACGAAACATTTAGTCTACCGGAACCGGGTTTGATGATTTCCGGTGCGTACCGGCCGAAAACCCCGACATCGGTACGAAATCAACAACCTTGCTATTACCATAGTTTTGTATAAATGACTTTAATTGCTAATATTTTTGAAAAAATGAAATAATTCATCGAAATGTCGCTTATATTTTTAATCCTAAATGTAAAAACGAAAAAAAAATATTTAATTTAATATGGATATTTACGGATATATCGAGATATCGATAAATATCGACGGATACATGGATATATCGACGGATATCCCGTGACATTGAAATTTTTATGGATATTTATATCGAGGGGTACAGATATCGGATATATCGACGGATATATCAAGATATCGATGGATATTTAATTCCATGCTAAAGCCACAATGGACAAAGTGATTGGGCATAGCTAAACAATGGCTGCTAAAGTACATCAGGCTCAAAACCTTTTTCTCAGGCATTTTAAAAGCTTCATGATATTTATTTTAATCTAATTTTATCATGGCCTTTCAGTTGGTTTAAGGTACGTTTACTTTAACAATGAGCAATTGTTGAAAGACGAGTTTTATATACCTTAGGTCTTTGTAAGTTGCAACTCTGGAAACATTATTTTTCTTTGTAACTGGTCTTGTCTTGGAGGAATGTATGTATCCTTGTGTTTAAATGTAAGACAACTTCTCTTCGTAGTTTGAGCTGATGAGTCATTATTTCTTCAATCTCAGCGACTGCTTTCAATGCCCTACAAGGAGTATATGCCAGTTTGAAGTGTTTGGGAAAATGGAGATGATTTTTGTGTTCTAGCTCATTTGGAATGGGTAAATTCTAGCTAAACAACAGTAGTAAGAATAACAAAAATGTTTTGCGTTCAATTTCTTCATTTTAGAATTACTCACTTTTGTTATGTATTTTTTAATGTAACTAGTCCTCAGTTTCACGTGGCATTACATGTGATCCAATCTGTTTTAAATTAAATTAAATCTACTATTAATTTTATAAGCAAAGCTTTCATTGAGTGCCACATGGCATTAGGTTTTTTTGACAAGTGTCAATAGTTAATTTTCTAATATTTTGTTTATTATATTTGTATTTATTTAGTTTGGAAAAATCAAAAGACATTCATCCCCTTTTCCTATATAAAATAAATTAATCAAATAATTATAAATTAATTATAAAGTTGTTATGAATATACATATATGTTGTGGATGTCCATGAATCTAAAATTAAAGCATGGATAAGATTAATAACTTGGTTCATTTATACATATATACCTATGTACTAAGTTCATCCTCTTATATTTATGGTGATGTATCTATGTGCCTATAAATACACCACTTACTTTGTTATGGAATAGAATGAATAAGAACAATTTCTCCCCTTTTTCATATTTTCTTCTTCTCCATATTCTATTGTCTCTCTATTCTCTTGTATTTTCCATACTTCAATTTTCTATTCTCTTCGTTTGTTTTGTTATCATTTCACAACAAAATTTCATTTCTTACCTGAAATTTCTTACCTGAAATGACCTGACCCCAAATCCTTAATGGCTCGAACCCAATCAACCTGTGAGATTAATCCGAAATTATCCAAATCGAGATTAAATATATTTATTAAATGACTTGAATTCGGAAAGACCTGAAGCTGAAAATCGGAGGTTCAATGACTCGAAACCGAAAAATACACGAACCAAAATTGATCCAAACCCAAATGACCCGACATTTGAGCGATCCGAACCCAAGCCAACCTGAAACCGAAAATTAACCGAACCCTTATAATCCAAAATTTACTTAACCAAAATTGACCTAACCCAAATCCAACCCGACTAGCACATTTGTATATACCTTGGGTTTTGCTATCAAAATAACAAAAGAAATTATACCACACAAAAGAAAAATATTAACAAATTAAAATAACAAATTTAAACCACAACAAGAATTACATTTATCAAGAAAAAATTAATTATAAGTCAAATAAAATAATCGTACGTTACGGAAATAATAAAAATTTTTATTATAATACATTAAACTAGAATTACTTTTTAAATTAAAATGGTAAAAATAAAATATTTATAAAATATTGAATTTAATTAAATGAAAATAGAGTTTTTAATATAATAAAACTGTATGTTAAAAAATTTTAGTATATCCAAAATTTTATTGAAAAATAGTAAAATGATAAAAATAAAGTAATTATAAAGATATTAGATTTAATTGAATAAAAATAGAGTTTTTTAATAGAATAAAACTACAATAGTTAATCAATGACATTTAAGAAATATATTTGAAAAATAAGGATATAATAGGCAATTCAAAAGTTTTACAAAACTCGTACTTTTATATATAGTATAGATAATGCATTCAAAGATTTTGTAACTATTCACTTGATAATTCAAATATTTTTTTTAATAAATTGAATTGTTATCATATTTGGTTTTCGACTCAGGACAAGATCAATTCAATTTCATTTTATTTTTTAAAATTAACCTTTTATAACAAGGGTTGAGACCCTTGCAAAATATTTGAGGATTAATTTGTTTTATAGTAGTAGATTTATCGGGAGTCACAAGAAAACTTTTCCTAAAACTCAAATAGCCGTGGTCATCCGGATCAAAGATTTACCGGGGTCTTCTGGAAGTGGAACAATAAATTTTCCTTATTTATTGTTGATACCTCAATTTACAATTGATGGTAAATTGGTCTCTGCATAAATTATTTTGAAATGAGTGGTCAGGATTTAATCTCAAATTCTGATGAAATTCAGTTTCTGCACCACCCTAGTTCTAGTTGAATTAGAAAAATTTTATATTTTCTTAATTAAGGCCGAAATTTATTAAATAAATAATAATTATTATTAAATATGTGCGCACTTCATAAAGGATGTGATGAAAAATTCAGAAAAAGATGACTCCTTTTAAGGAAGTTGTCAACAAGTGCAGCAGAAATTAAGAAATAAGGAGTTTTGATGATATGTTAGAGGTCTCATGGCCCGAAATTAACAAGCACAAGCCGCCTCCTATAGCCTAGGAGGCGCCTCCCTGTTTTAAGGAGACTTCTCCCTGTTTTTTGTATTTTTTGAAATGAGATGGCGAGTTAATATTTGTCAGCGAATAATTTCTTTATCTCTGTAAGTGAGGCATGAGATTTTAAGACTCGCATCTCTTGTATATTTTCATCTCAACACCCAGGAGGAGTCGCTAGCCAGTTGTGCTCTCTCGGGGTGCAGAACGATAACTTTTACATTTTGTTCAATTAAGGACAAAATGACGAAATTGATGAAATTGACCAAAGAGGAGTGGTGCGATTCCCACATGGAGGATACTACGATGATCCTTGAGCTTTACCAACGATTCTGGTGAAAACTCAGCTCAATCTGACACAGTTGGAAAAATTTTGCTGCGGTTTTCAATTAAGGACAAAGTTCTGTTTTAAGGACAAAGTCGAACTTCATCGTTCATGATCTTTGCGTAGCAAAGCTTCATATCTTCCCACCTTGGTTGACATCTCGAAGAAATCTCTGATGTCGACTCCCTCGAATTTCTTCCTGAGTTCCATGTCTAACCCATTGTGAGCTAGTCGCACAAACTCTTCTTCAGGGAGCGGAGTACAACATCTATTCCTTAGCTTCTTGAAACGTACCAAGTAATCTTCAGCTCATTCTCCCTTTTTCTGGTATAAGCATGACAGGCTAGCCATGGAGATTTTTGGTTCAGTTCTATAGAACTGTGTGTGAGACATCCTCTCTATGTCGTCCCATGTCCTCACGGAGTATACCACGTAAAAGTCGAACCGATGATAGAATTTGGGAAAAGTCACAGTTTGTGATAGCTAGAATTGGCTTCACCACATTGTATTGTAAAGCGAATAATGTGCTCCAAGGTAGACTGTTCACTTGACGTTCCAGAGAAGCTCGTGAAGTCAGTTACCTTGTAACCTCGTGGGAGTGGATGAACTCGGTCATACTCCTCAGGGTAGGGTTTGTGGAATGATGGTCGGCCAATCCTCCTAAAAACAGGGCCAATCATATCTTCGATTATCTCGCTGATGTGATTTTGGCTGACTTGACCTTGTGCCTCAAAAGGGGCATTAAGGTGCAATGACTTGAGGTGGTTTCCATAGCAATGGAAGACGTGGATTGGCATTCCTGACTCCATTGCCATTTCTAACAAGCGGTGGAACAAAAGCGACAGCTCTTGGTTCAGTGTTGTTGACCTCCTCAATGTTGTCAGTGACCATCTCATGAAATATTCAAAGCAGGATCAGGGAGAAGTGCAACGACATTCTCTCCATTCAATGCTTGTTGATCGACATCTTGCCTGATGGGTGGTCATTGCTAATTGTTTGCATCTTGCACGACATTGTTCACATCGTGCCGAGGTGGTAGTGGTGCAGGTAAGGCACAAGTCGTTGGTTTTGCCCCCTGAGTCCGACTTCCATCTTGTTGATGAGGTTTTGGATGTTTTCCTGCGATTTAGTTCTTTGTTGAGTCAAAGTTTGAATCATAAGGTTTTGTGACACGTCCAATTTTTCGATGGCCATCGCAATGGCTTAAAGTGAGCGCCATATAGAAACGTCGGCGTCGAGCGAGGCTGTCCTCTTAGATGAATCGGCTTGCAGGTCTTTAACCTGGCTAGGTGACTCCTGAGGCCGTTTTCCATCTGAATTGGTTGGTGGCATGATCTTGTAGAAAGACCTTGCAAGTAGAAACAAAAAGAGAATAAAAACAAGTAAAAGTAAAGAAAGAACCTTTAAAACGTCGAGAGTGGGAAGACAAGTTGTTGTATCTGACTTCAGGTCGTCAAAGGAAGTCGTTGGTGTGGATCGTCTCGGTGGACACCGTAGAAGTTGAGGAAGGAGAGGCCGATGCGGGCCTTGGTCGGGCGGACGTCGGAAGTAGGGAAAGAGACGTTGGTGTTGGCCTTGGTCGGGCGGACACCACGTTTGTAAGAAGAAATAAAAGAACTTTCAAGTCGCTCGAGAAATCAAATCCTTTTGTGTCCCACCGTGCGTGCCAAAAAGAGATGTTGTGCCAAAAATCTCTTTGAAGAGTTTTCGCGGAAAAAACTAATTGGCAGTGTGGGGCGTGCCAGTCATTTTGCCGAAAATGACAAAGGGGTGTAGAAACATGGTGATCGTGCGCGTTGTCGAAACATTCGGGTTCGGGGAACCCTGTCGAAACGACTTTGAAAAAGAGGAGTCGCCATTAATCTTTTTTTAAGGTGTGATTAACCACCTAATGACCTCCTAAGCCTAGTTAAATCCATAGCTCGGCAATGGACCCACTAAACCTAAAGTCTGGTCTTCCAACCTATATCTAGGTCCGGGAGTCTGTTACATTTGGGGAAGGATCCGCATCCCCAAATGCCCGTCAAAATGACGGTACCTCTAGTCTAAACTAAAATCTAGTGGGTCTAAATAAAAACGGTTGCTTTTACCCTAATCTTGATTATTAATAAAAAATGTTATAAAAGAAAAGAAAAATCATTTTAAACTCAAGTTTAAATGTCGAGAATTTTGAAGAATACAATCGAACGACCGTCGATTGATCCTTCTTTCAACTCTCTTTCACTGTTTGTTCTCTTGTTTGATCTCCCACACCGAGAAGAGATTTTGAAAATGCTGTGACAAAACTTTTTTTCAATTTTCAATTTTTATTTTTTAAGGAAAACCACTTGATTAATCTGCCAAAAATCTTGTTATTTGGAAAAACTCACTCTTAAAATTAAAGTTTTAATTTTCAAATTAAGATTAACTCAAAAAGATTCGATGATTTACTTCTGAATTAATTTTAATCTAATAGCTAAATCTTTAAACCAAAGACTTGACTTTTCAAATTAAAATAATCCAAAAGGATTTACTGATCAATTTCCCAACTAATCTTAATCCTAAAATCGAAACTTTAATTCAAAGGGTTTACTTTTTATTAATCAACTTTGAAAATGCTTACCTTGAAAACTCTAGGATTGCCAATTTTTAATTTTGTTGAAAACGGAATAAGAGGACTTAATTAAAAAAAAACAATTTTGAAAATCCATTTTATTACATCTTTTGATTTTTTGATTTTTTTTCAATTTTTTCATTATTCTCTTTTCTTCTTCCTTTTTTTCATTTTCTTTTAAACTTTGACCTAAATATAAGCTAATGCATGTATGAAATGATGGATGCAAAGCCCGGTATATTAAAGTTAACTCACGTAACCCGGGTTATTGAAAGCCCTTCCCGGGATATATGCTCGGAACCCTGACGCTTCCCGAGAAGAACCGTCTCATCCTCGGAGACATTCAGTGGCCCCGAAAACTCGACCACTCACTGAATGTCCCTTCTTCGGAAGGGTTACGGTTGTTAATTACATTAAAGTGGCATTAAATGCAAACAGTTATAATTGATTACCAATAAACATGATATGCATGCAATTACATTCTACTTTACTTCTACATTAAATTACTTTATTATTACAAACCCCAAAAGATTAATGAAATTAAATAAATTAAAAACTAAGGGCCAAACTAGACAATTCTGGGGACTTCTCTGGACACTAAAGAAAACAATTAGCAAATTTCAGGGACTAAATAGCGCAAATTGCAACCAAGAACATAAACTCAGGGACCCAAATGAACAAGGAAAACGACTTGGGTCTTTATGTGAACTAAATTGAGCATTTCAGTCACCTAAATGAGCATAAAAACAAATTCCAGTCTTTAAATGAATCTAAATACAAGCTATTGAGTTAACATGAATTATAACTATTTACTCAATTTAATGTAACCTAAAAGAACTAAGCCTTTGAACTCAAATTTTGATCTTCAAACTAAGATCAATTCAAATGGATTCACCAATCCCTCCTTGAGTTTACTCTTAATCTAAATAATGAGACCTTTTAACTTAAAACTTGGTTTTTCCAAATTAAAATTAGCTTCTAATGATATAAGACTCAATTATCATACTGATTTTAATTTAGAAATTAAGTTTTAAATCAAAGATCTCATTTTTATAGTTAGAATCCACTCAAGAAGTGATCAAGACTCCATCTTTGAATCAATTATGGTTTAAAAATCAAAACTTCATGCTAAAGGCTTAATTTTCTTTTATGTCTCAATTAAATTTCAAAGAAAATAGCCACAATCAAATTCCATTCATTTTTGTTCATTTCATCATATCATAGCAAAAAATGGTCACCACATTAATCATGGAAACTAGCAATTTAAACAAAAATGAACCATTAAAGCATAGATGACAATCATAGATCTAATTTATTATATTTTATCAATCAAAGACAAAACTTTGTCATAAAAACTCCAAGCTTTATGCAAAATCATCACTTTAATCATCAAATCAACAGCATAACCGCATAAACATACATGGATTAATTAAAATAAACATCATCAATCAAAAGATTAGAAACAAAATGAAGCACACAAGTCCCAAATCGCATGAATTGACATAATAAAGGAGTAAATTGAGGGAAAAAGAGAATTACCTAATCAAGTGATGTCGTTTTGGCCTGGATACTCTTTTAAGTCGAGTCTTCCTTCTTCCTCTTCCCCGAAGTCTCTTTCTTTTTCAAACTCTAAACAAACCCTAGTTCCTACGTTTTACTCCCCTGAAATCAATCCCTGAACCCTTGCGAAAACTTGAACAAAATCACCCCTTTTACAAAGATTGTTACTTGGATCTTGCTATAAAGAAACGAAAAAAGGAAAAAAAAACTCAGCAAATGTTCTCAACACCGAACTCAGAAGCCAAGAGTTGAAAGGCAAAGCGATCTTTGGAACTAATCAAAGATTTCATTGCCTTAATTCACTACCAGGCCCTTATTTTCAACTCTTGCCCCCTTTTTTTTTAAAAGAAAGAAAAAAAATGGAAGATTTCAGAGAAAGAAAAACCCTAGTCTCCGTAGAAATTGCTCATGAGTGCCATTTCTGTTAATTTAAGGGCTGCAATCTTGTCTTGTGCCAACTGTCCATGATTCTTCTTTACTTAAACCCATTTAGTTTCTGTCCTATATATGCTGCATTGCTAGCCCTGACTTGATGTCATTTTATGCTCATTTTATTTAGCTGTTTGTTGCTGCATAGTATCACTCTTTGACTTGATCACTTGCAATCTGACTTCGCTGCATGCATTCACTTCCCCTGGCTTTGATGGGATGATGAGGTCTCGAATTCAATCTTGATCCTCTCAATCCCTAAAACCTACAAATAACTTTCCCCAGGCTTATTGTGCTCCATCTTTGCATGTTGGCTGTAATTCATACTGTAGCCCTTCACTGTTCTGTACTTTCCCTGCATATTTTTTTTTTTGTGATTCTTGATGACCCTTGCTGATTTCTGATCTTGTGCTTGTACCACATGCCATTGACTTGTTGCCGTTGTTTTTTTATTTGAGTATTCATGACACATTCACCAATTAATGGTGCTTGTGTCCTAAGCCTGGGGTATATTTTACTCTACACATGACATGAATAAGTATCCACTGCTGCACTTGGTATCTCACTCTGCTGCAGGTTGTTCATTTCCGTCGACAAAGAATTAAATCTCAAGGATATGAGACTCTAGGCATGGGATATCAAACCTTATGGGGAAAAGAAAAAGATGTAATCCAAGAAGACAAAGTTAACTTCTTTTGTAAGATCTGTACTTGTAAACATAGTTGCCAAGTCTTCACTCTCCTTTTCTTTTCTTTTCTTTTTCTTTGTTTTTCTTTTGGGGCATTTGTAATCTTGGACATTTGAGCTTTCAAAAGAGAACATTCCTGTAAACTAAATGGCCAAATTAAAGAAGCAGATTCTTTCCAAAGAACGGGCTTAGTAAAAAAGGTCAATGCATGCTTATGGTTTATGAGTGATGCAGGTGCAACTAAGTATATGTCACTGATGAGCAAATGAGAAAAAGTATGAATATGTTCAATGAACATGCAAGACTAAGTGTACACGTGACTAATGGACAAACATAAGCTTGCTTAATGAGTAGATGACAATAAAACATGACCGTGTTTAAATGAAAAATGAATGTGATTAATGAAACTAAATTGGATAGACTTTATAAAATACAGAATATGGAAATGCCAACTTGCAAAACTTGGCCTATTACAAAAAGGACTCGACATGCAACAATGCTAAATTTCTAAATAAAGTTAAGCCATAAAAATGTCAAAGGTGCTCATTAAGAAAATTTTTGGTTTTTTCAAATGCAATTTATATTACTAAAATGAATTAGCTAATCTAAGCTAAAAGTGGACTTGAGATGACCAAAATGCCCATGAATGTGCGAATGACCAAAATGCCCCTGAATGCGAAAATGACCAAAATCCCCCTGAATGACCCTAATACTAAATTAATTTAAATTGAATTATATAGGACAAAACTGGGTGTCTACACACGTTGTTGTGGAGGATAGATCAGAGCGAGTGAATTGCGGGAACTGGATCAAAGTCACACCGAAGCATTTAAATCATTGATCCCAGATTTGATTCTCAAAATAAAGTGTTTCAAAGGTTTAATCTAATAGAGTGGGGAGAGAAATAACAACTGAGTGTTATTCATATGAGAAAACATAAAATAAACATTTTAACATCCTAAGACGAGATTGAAAGAGAGGAAAAACTCGCAAATACTTGATTTAACGTCCTGAGACGGGGATTAAAAGAAAGAAATATTGATAAATGAGTAAGAACTCATGATGAATAAAGATAGATAAATAGCACGGGGCTATAGTGAAAAGCACATGGCTTTGGTTTTTGCGCGGAGCAAGTTTGTAGTTGTGGAAGCGTGTTGAAAACTGGTGGAGGAGGTCCCTATTTATGGGGGGCGGCCTGGGCTTGCTCCATGAGGCCGACAGTCTGCTTTCTACTTAGTCAACAAGTATATGATGTAATCCGACCTTGACATCTTGCTTGACTTCGACTTCCGATGATTTAAGGAACCTTCCTGGAAATTATTGAGAGATTCTGATATGCCTTTCGACGCCAACCATTATTCATGACTTCATTGAGTGCTGATCGTCGTACATCCTTCGGATATCCATGCTGTGTGGCGCAATCATGCTTGACCCGGGCTTCAGTCGTGTTCACAATATAACTTGATCTTACGACAAAATAGCCAGAACATGCCTGACTCTAACCATGAACCACTAAACCACGAAAATGATCATAACTTAACCATTCTTTAGCCCATGGTTTGAAAAAAATAAAGATCAAATAAGAAAATGACCTAAACCGGGGTGGAAAAGCCATATGTCCTTAATTGAAAGACTTGCAAAAGTCACCAAAAATGGTCGAAAAAGGCAAGGCATGAAATTGACTAGCCTTTAACCATAATATGAAATTACTAACATGGCTTCATGCAAATGTTGCCATGTCGAGCTCAAATCCGACATTTTCCGAGCAGGTGTCCTTAATTGAAAACCGCGGAAAAGTTACAAACGGAGTCGGATTAAACCCAAATTTCACGAACATGGTTCGATTAACCTAATATGATTTAGGAAAAGTTCTGATTGAAATCGATATGTTCTTCACAGTGACATTGGCTTCTCACCCTAAACTGTCCTTTATTGAAAACCGTAAAGGAATTTTTCATACTAAATTGGATTGAGGTGAAATTTTACCAGAATGATCTATTGAAGTCAAGAATCATCATGGTATATTCCTTGTTGAAATCGCACCACTCATCCTTAGTCAATTCCATCTCGACATTTTGTCCTTAATTGAACAAAATGTAAAAATTGGCACTTGACCTAATCCGATAACATCGAATATAGGGTATGGGCGGTAGGGACTGAGTATCAAAGTAGAGAATAAATTAGACATGGTACTACGTATCTTTCATGTGATTAGGGATGGTTGTCACACAAGAATTAAGCCCCTGTTGACCTCAAAAGTCATGTGATATAACTTTAACTCTCATCTAACCATTATTACTGACCTAATACATAATTATTATTATCCAATAATTACTTAGTAATTTCGGCCCCAATAATAGGAATTTAGGAAAATAAATCTTTTCCTATCTGACTTATGATTATGGTGGCACTGAATCCTACTAAGCTTATTATTTTAGATTGAATCTGAGCCACTCATCTTAACCTAACATAGTCAAAGACATATTTGCCCTCAAGTGTAAGTTGAGGTATAAATAATACCGGATTTCTCTCCGGTACCTGATTCAACCACTTGAACCGGCCAGTACGATACAATATTTTATTCATTGATATATAATATTTTCTCCCCCGATATAACTTTAAACTCGTAGATTAATATTTTCAAACTTAGCCGTGAGATGATTCGTTGAGGTCTCTGAATCTATGGAGTTGACCCATCATATTATTTGTTATGAAGTCGTCACGACGTCATTAATTTATCTAAACATTGAAGATATAAAAATATAAAATAAGGATGTCGTAGAAAATTTTTGTAGCTAAAAATCAAATCTCTCTCCTCTATTTTCTTAATCCTTCATAGACTTTCATGGGTTAGGTCAGGTCGGGTCGGGTTTTGACTATAATAATAGACATTTGCAAGCCTGGGTCCAACCCGACCCGACATTCGGGCTTGGTCATTTGACCAAAACCCGTCCATATTTGTATATTCATCTCCAAGTCCCGCATAGACCCGTCTTTTTTTTTATTATTTTTTCTTAAATAATAATAAAAATTTTAATTACATATTCAATATTTTTAAAAAAATTAAAATGTAAATTTTTTCTAGCCATATCTATTTATAAATATATTTTATTTAGTATAATATATATTGTGATGTTATATATATTATATATATATTTCGAAATAATAAAGTATGTATTATATAATATATATTAGTATATTTTCTCAAAAAAATATATATTAGTATATAGTAATACGAGCCAGGCCCGGCCCTTTTAAAGGAAAACCAAAGTCCGGCCCGGTTATAAAACGGGCCTCTTTCTTTGTCCAAGGTCCAACTTTCGGGCCTTCAACTTTTGTCCAAACCCTCCAATTTTTCGGGCGGGCTCCGTGCCTAGGTGGGTACCTGGGCCCTTGAGCAAGTTTACTCTTCACCATCTTTGATTTCCTTATAGAAGGGAAGAAAAACGAAGGGCGAGGGGAAAGAAGGCCGACGACGAATAAAAGAGACTAGACTTTAGGGTTTTAAAACCCAAATCTCACTGTTTTTTTTAGGTTTTGCGGTTTAATCAATCTTGGATTTTTTGAGTTTTGACCGATCTTTTTACAGGGTCTCATAGCCAACAGGTCGCCGAATTCATAAAATCTCTAAATAACAATTGAACTTGATCTAATAGCCATGGGCGGATTCTTGTGTATGTATAAGGGGGCCATGGCCCCCTCAAAAAATGAAAAATTTCCTTAGTAGCATATATAGTTCTTTATGTTTCACTTGACAATTTTCAATTTGGCCCCTCCAAAATCAAATTTTACATAGGTTAATTTATATCGACCCCCTCAAACTTATGAACCAAAATCCGTCCTTGTACTATACGAAATGTTGATTTTGGTCACTGTACTTTTTTTTTTCTACAAATTCGTCCTTTTACTATCAGAACCGATCACCGAGGTCTCCTCACGTTAGCAAGCCATGACAGATCCGTCAAACTTGCTTACGTGGCACTAACACCGTCTAATTCGCTGACGTGACACGACACGTGGCATAAACATTAAATACTTTTTATTGAAATTTTTTTTAATAATATTTTTTTTCCACAAACACAAAAAACATTTCTCTATCATCAATTAAAGATTAAACACCCTTTTTTTCATAAACAAAGAATAATTTACTCAAAATCAAAATCAAATCAAACCAGAACCACGTTTGGATGAGCAATTCATTATAAAGAGAAATGTAGGTGCATATGCTATGAACTGGGAAAACATAATCAAAGATAAGGGATCTGATGTAAAATATTATGCAGGAACATTAACCGAAAAATATCAAAATCAGAATAGAATCAATTATGTTAAGAGAAAATTGAACTTGGAAGTCCTTTTCACCATAGCATCATGATGGGTGTCGTTTACCATCAAAAATAAATTACTAAACCTTCCTATAGATAGGGCAAGTCTAGGTCGATCCTCAGGGAGTTGTTCACTAACTACTTTCTAACAGGAAAATAAATCAGGGGGGTTTTAAAATAATTGAAAATAAACTATGAACTAAAATTGAAATGATTAAACTAAATTGCAAGTAATTAAAATAGAAGAAAGATAATTATGATAAGAATTCCAATCCCAAGCTTGACTAATTAGGTTGACCTGATCATTGAAACAAAAGAAGTTAACATATTCATCAAAATAGAAGACGTAGATTGACAACGAACGCTAATCAATCCCATGAATTCACCACAATACTAATTAAAGAGAACGCTATTAACTAGCCTAATTGAGGTCCTAACCCTATGGCAAACGCACAAAGAATTCAAGGTTCAACAGCATTAAGTTTAGTGAATTTTAGCCTTCACAAATAACACTCCCCAAACGGGTGAGCATTCAATTTGCATCTATAATTCCCTAGTGAGTTCCAGCTATCTAACGATAACCCCTCCCATTCACTAGTTACTACCATGTGAAACCTAACCAAACGGTATAAAATTCCAACTAGCAATAGATTTATAACCCTAATTAATAAGTTGCGCACCCAACTTCATCAACTTCATCAACTTCATCTTGTTCTTCTTTGCTTGAATTCCGATTCCCTTGTTGTCCATTCCGTAGTCAAGTCCCGAGATCCAAATAGCTTCTTCAAATACTTCACTAAATCAACTTGAATTGTCCTATTTCATCATTGGAATCTTTAAAAGTACCTATAAGACAAAAACAAAGCAACTAGGTAGAAATAAAATAAGATAGGCATTAAAATTATACAAATTAAGCATGAGAAACTAAGTAAAATATATGCCTATCAAATTCCCCCACACTTAAGTGTTGCTAGTCCCTTAGCAAACTAACTAAATAGAACACTAAAACTAAAACTAAAGCAAGTATTGATTCCACTTTCGTAGGTGTACGGCGGCACTTAGCACGTGACACAAGCCTTTAAACCTTTAATCGAAGACATTAAAGGAGGAGTTATAGTCTCCTGAGGGTTTACTTAACTAGAACGACACCCACAAACATTTAGGATATAGAAATTAGAGAAATCTTTCTAGTGTTTTGAAAAAGATTTACACTCACAAAGGTAGCAAAAACAATATGTTCAAAACCATTCAACTAAGTTTCAATATCATTCAAACAATTCAAAACAATTTTCCAATCAATACCTAAGCACCTTCAAATCTCAATCTAGAAGCAACAAGTAAATAAGCATTCCATCATCATAGACCAATGAACATTCAAGTGCATACTCAACCAAAATTTGTAATTCCATCCTATCAATGAGACAAAATAATAACCACCAAAGATTTTAAATAAGCTCATAGGTGAAAATAAGTCTTAAATTTTTGGGGCTACTAGCCCATCATTTTTTTTTGGGGGCTACTAGCCCATCACATCCTCCACTAGTGCCTTTGAATTGATTTGCTTAATTGCTTGGCACTTTGAACTTGTTTGCACGCTTCTCTTTTTGGTGCTTGTTTTTTCTAGAGAGAGAATACTTCTTCATTTCTTTACCATGCCTCTTATCCTCTTTTTCCTACTCTTATTACCCCATTTTTTTAGAGTGACAACTATGGTAAGATCGGAAGTATCTTTTTTCCTCTATACAACTAAACATCCCCCCACACTACTCTTGTGAATCACTTTGAAGCTTAGGGGATCTTAGATTGCTTTCTCTTGACTCATATAGAATGGAATACAAGTTCAGGGAATAAAATCACTTCAAAATCCATTTTTCATACTAAAAATTACTTATCACTTGCTAAATTTTGAAAGAGAAAAGCCTTTACTTAGAATCTTTTTGAAAAAGTTTCTCATTACTTTGTCCATCTCATCAACAACTTGAAATAACTATTGAAAACATTGTAAAAGC